>JAGTTL010000885.1:0-23379 GCA_036851935.1 Coregonus suidteri
AGGTGTACCCTCATTACGTGCTTTATACATGAGAATACTCCCAACCTCTTCCATAATGCTGTGATAGGCAACGTTGTCATTCTCTGGCTCGTACCTCGAGGCCTCCTCCTCATTAGCCAGGATGCCGGGGCAGTTGTCATAAGTCCAATCACAGTACTCGCTGCAGTCTTCTGCGCAGGAAGACGCCATACTGCCTCCAGGTGGCTCCGCCTCCTCTGCTCCGCTGGGCTGCTCAGTGCTTCCCCTGGTGACCACGAGTGATAGTGAGTCGTCACAGTGCGGCTCCGCTGACTGGCTGGTGTTGATGCTGGTGTTGATGCTGGTGTTGGTGGTGTTGTTACACAAGGGCACAAAGGCACAGTTGTATCATTGGAATGTGATACAAATGGGCCAACGGTGCTTTAGGACCATGCGGACGCCTCCGAGCGGTGGGGTAGGCTGTTTGGAGTGTTTATCTATTTAACTATAGTACTCCTGGTCCAACATTGGGAAGTCTGCTGTCTGGTTGTGCATGGACATTGAGATGGCCATGGACTCACCTTGGTCATGGATGGCGGACAGGCTCCTTTTCACTCCCCTTTGTCTCTGCATCTCCAGCTCCATATCCAGAGAGAAGCTAGCCTGGGCAGACAGGTCCTTACACATCATCACACAACTGATGTTAACATCCTGCCACTGTTATGTGGGCAGCTTGTCTCTCCCTTTTCTGTTTCCCTTCCTCCTTGTTTTGTCCCCTCTTTTTCTGTTGTATGTGTGTTTGTCCCCTTTATGTGGGTGTGTCTGGAGTGGAGCAGGGGGCGTGCTCAGGATCTGCCTCTCCTGTGCAGCTGCGGGTTGTTTCCAGTGATTCCTGCCTACGCAGCTGCATCCTATTCTCTCATCAACCTGCACTACTTATTCCTGGGCATGGCTCTCCACCGGCGCCAGATCGTTGTTCTTACCAGAGCGGTAACTTGGCTCACCAGTAAAGTTATTTTGTCTTTGTCTTCAGCCTGGCTCTCCACTCTCCTTAACCTGTCGTTTGTTTTGTCTTCAGTTCGGACATACCTCCCAACCTGCCTGCCTTCCTGCCTGTCGGTCTGCCTGCCTGCCTGCCTGCCTGCCTGCCTGCCTGCCTGCCTCAGCCTCTCCTTCCTCCGGAGCCGACTAGCCCACTCTGTTCCTTTACTTCAGTTGTTTTTGGACTAAGACAATTTGAACTTTTATTAAAATATTTTTTGTTTCTTCCACTCCCTTTGTCGTGTTGGTTTCTCTGAGTGCTGGGTTGAACCATAGCCATAACAGAACGATCTGGCCATGGACCCAACAGAGAAACAGCACGGGGCAAACAAAGACAGCTTCCAACAAGCTATCCAGGCTCAAGGAACGTTGCTAGGACAGCATGACCAGTTGATTCGGACTCTTGTGGAAGATAATCATCAACTGTGCTGAACCAGGTGACTCAGTTAACTACACACGTCTCTAAATTGTCTGTTATCAGTTCTCCATCTCTCTCTGACCCCCAGTTTGATGCACCCCAAGTTGTTTCCTCGGACACTAGGCAGGCTTCGTTCCGTCGGGAACCCCCTGTCACGTCGCCTGAACCGTTCAATGGAGAATTGGACAAGTGCCGGGGATTTTTGCTTCAGTGTGACTTGATTTTTTCGGCAGAGACCACTGTCGTTTTCTACTGATTCATCTAAGGTACATTATGTTCTGGGGCTGTTAAGAGGGAAAGCTCTGGTTTGGGCTGAGGCTGTGTGCTCAGATCAAACTTTGACTGGATTGACTTTTGCTGATTTCTCTGCTAAATTGAAGACTGTTTTTGACCATCCTGACCATGTGGGTAATTCCTCCAAGATACTTTTTAATTTGAGGCAGGGTTCTAACAGTGTGGCAGAGTACTCTATTGAGTTCTGGACGTTGGCAGCGGACTCCAAGTGGAACAATGTGGCACTTCAAGGAGCATTTCTAAACGGTTTGAATGAAGCCATTAAGGATGAACTGGCTGCTCGTGATGAGCCACATGATTTACATTCTCTCGTTTCCCTGTCCATCAAGCTAGACAATCGGTTGCGGGAGAGGCGTCGGGAGAGAGGCGATCGGCCACATCTAGGAGGACGAGTTCCCCAGCCTTCAACCACTCGAGTCTCGCCTCTCCGGAGTCGGCAGCTTCTTGTTCCTGATTCCATCCCGAGCACAGAGGAGGAACCTATGCAAGTGGGTCGAGCTCGACTACCTCCAGCTGAGCGGCAACGGCGCCTCCAGGCGGGTGAGTGCCTGTACTGTGGAGACGCCACACACATTCTGGCTACATGCCCTAAGCGGCCAAAAGACAAGGCTCGCTCGTAACGGTGGGTCTACTTGCGAGCCCAGAGTTAGATCCTGAACCCATCATTCCCCGATTACAAGTACCTGTAACCTTACGTTTCCAGAGTCATTCCCTGCCACTCTCAGCTCTCATAGACTCAGGTGCAGAAGATAACTTTATTAGCCACCAGTTCGTTACACAAGCTCGTATCCCCATGGAGCCACTACCTACCCCCATCCGGGGGTCACAGCCCTTGATGGGCGCCTCCTCGCGGAGATAACTCATCAAACCACCCCCGTTTCCCTAGTGATTTCTGGCAATCATTGTGAAAGCATTCAGCTAAGAGTTATGTCTGGCTCAGCTACCTCCCTAATCCTTGGCTTCCCCTGGTTGGCTCTTCACAACCCACAAATTGATTGGACACGTCACACCATTCTCAGTTGGAGCACTAACTGCCATTCCGAGTGCCTGAGGTCAGCGGTTCCCCCCACTAAGTGTAACCCAACTCCTCCCTCAGCTCCTCTTGATCTGTCATCTGTCCCCAAAGAATACCATGACTTAGCGGAGGTTTTCAGTAAGGACAAGGCTCTGTCTCTACCACCACATAGGCCTTATGATTGCCCTATTGAACTGCTTCCTGGTGCTGCTCCCTTGCCCTCTAGTCGGTTATACAATCTGTCCCGACCGGAAAGAGAGGCAATGGAGCAGTACATTGGTGATTCTCTGGTCTCGGGCATAATCCGTCCCTCGTCGTCTCCTTTGGGTGCAGGTTTCTTTTTCGTGGAAAAGAAGGACAAGTCGTTACGCCCCTGTATCGATTTCAGGGGTTTAAACAACATAACTGTTAAAAACAAGTATCCCCTTCCACTCATCAACTCAGCTTTTGAACCTCTGCATGGCGCCACAGTGTTTTCCAAGCTCGACCTCAGGAATGCTTATCACCTTGTCCGAATCCGAAAGGGAGATGAGTGGAAAACCGCTTTCAACACTCCACTGGGACATTTTGAGTATTTGGTCATGCCCTTTGGGCTTTCAAATGCCCCTGCGGTTTTCCAAGCCATGGTGAACGATGTTCTTAGGGATTTTTTGAACCGTTTTGTCTTTGTATACCTGGATGATATTCTTGTTTTTTCCAAGTCACCCGAGGAGCATGAGTCACACGTCCGTCAAGTCCTTCAACGGCTCTTGGAGAACAAGCTGTACGTCAAAGCAGAGAAGTGTGAGTTCCACAAACAGTCTACATCGTTCCTTGGATTCATAATTGAGAGCGGGCAGGTGAAGGCGGACCCCGAGAAGATCCGGGCAGTGACGGAATGGCCCACACCCACCACCCGTAAGCAACTTCAACGATTTTTGGGCTTTGCTAACTTCTACCGTAGATTCATTAAGGGTTTTAGTAGAGTGGTGGCACCCCTTACAAGACTCACATCTCCTAAAGTCCCTTTTCGGTGGTCCCCTGAGGCGGAGCAGGCGGTAGGGGTTTTGAAGGAACTGTTTTCCACCTCCCCCGTGTTGATACACCCCAATACCTCTCTGCAGTTTGTTGTGGAGGTGGACGCGTCGGACTCAGGTGTGGGAGCAGTCCTCTCCCAGCGCTCCCCCACTGACCAAAGGCTTCACCCCTGTGCTTTTTTCTCCAAGAAATTGTCACCCACAGAACGGAATTACGACGTTGGAAACCGGGAACTGCTGGCGGTCAAGCTTGCACTGGAAGAATGGCGGCACTGGCTGGATGGAGCTGAATTGCCGTTTGTGGTCTGGACTGACCACAAAAACTTGGCTTACATCCAAGCCACTAAGAGACTCAACTCACGCCAAGCCAGATGGGCCCTGTTTTTTAGTAGGTTTAACTTTATTCTTACATACAGACCGGGGTCAAGAAATGTTAAACCAGATGCTTTGTCCCGCCAGTTTGCTGACCCTTCGGAGACCAGCGAGCCTGAGGCAGTCCTGCCTTCCTCATGCGTCGTGGCGGCTGTTCAGTGGGAGATCGAGTCTCTTGTGAAGACTGCACTTGCCACGGACCCGGGACCGGGTGATGGACCTCCCAACCTACTCTTTGTTCCCGAGACGGTCCGGTCTCAGGTGTTGCAGTGGATTCACACCTCCCGTTTTGCTGGTCACCCTGGGATGAGACGCACGTTGACGCTGCTTAGGAGACATTTTTGGTGGCCTTCAATGGAAACTGACGTTCGGGCTTTTGTGGCAGCCTGTTCAACCTGTGCTCGGGGCAAAGCCTCCCATCAGTCCCCTTCGGGGCTGCTGCTACCCCTCCCAGTTCCCAGCCGTCCCTGGTCCCACATTGCCATGGATTTTGTCACCGGCCTACCCAAGTCTGAAGGTAATGATACTATACTTACCATTGTGGACAGATTCTCTAAATCTGTCCACTATATAGCATTACCAAAATTACCGTCTGCCAGTGAGACAGCGGACCTCCTAGTCCAACATGTATTCCGTCCCCATGGAATACCTGTGGACATCGTATCTGATAGAGGCCCACAGTTTACTTCCCGTGTTTGGAAGGGTTTCTGTTCTGCTTTGGGTGCTTCCGTTAGTCTGTCCTCAGGGTTTCATCCCCAGACCAACGGTCAAACAGAAAGAGCCAATCAAAACCTCGAAGCAACCCTTCGTTGTGTGGCTGCTCAACATCCATCATCATCCTGGGCTAAACATCTGCCCTGGATAGAGTACGCCCACAACTCCCTCACCGCCTCTGCCACCGGTCTTTCACCCTTCGAGGTTACCATGGGTTATCAACCCCCTCTGTTTCCTGCTCAGGAGAAGGAATTGGCTGTTCCTTCGGTTCAGGAGAACCTCCGCCGCTGCCAGAGAGTGTGGAGCGACGCTCGGGAAGCATTGCTTCGGACCACCGACAGGAACAAGACAACAGCGGATAGGAGCAGGACTCCCGCACCTGTGTTTCATCCTGGTCAAGAGGTTTGGCTGTCATCTAAGAACGTACCTCTTCGTACCAAATCACGCAAGCTGTCTCCTCGGTACCTGGGTCCGTTTGTGGTGGAATCCATCATTAACCCCGCTGCGGTTCGTTTGAAGTTGCCTTCAGCCATGAAGATACACCCTACCTTCCACGTCTCCCAACTGAAACCTGTGTCCTCCAGCCTTTTGTGTCCGCCGGCTGATCCACCTCCACCTGTTCGCCTCATTGACGACCATCCGGCCTACACCGTCAGTAGGCTCCTGGACTCTCGGAGGCGGGGTAGGGGTCTCCAATACCTAGTCGATTGGGAAGGTTATGGACCAGAGGAGAGGTCTTGGGTCCCTAAGCGTTTTGTGTTGGATCCTCAGCTGATCACGGACTTCCATCACGACAACCCTGACAGGACTGGTGGGTCGCCAGGTGGCGACCATTGAGGGGGGGGTACTGTTATGTGGGCAGCTTGTCTCTCCCTTTTCTGTTTCCCTTCCTCCTTGTTTTGTCCCCTCTTTTTCTGTTGTATGTGTGTTTGTCCCCTTTATGTGGGTGTGTCTGGAGTGGAGCAGGGGGCGTGCTCAGGATCTGCCTCTCCTGTGCAGCTGCGGGTTGTTTCCAGTGATTCCTGCCTACGCAGCTGCATCCTATTCTCTCATCAACCTGCACTACTTATTCCTGGGCATGGCTCTCCACCGGCGCCAGATCGTTGTTCTTACCAGAGCGGTAACTTGGCTCACCAGTAAAGTATTTTGTCTTTGTCTTCAGCCTGGCTCTCCACTCTCCTTAACCTGTCGTTTGTTTTGTCTTCAGTTCGGACATACCTCCCAACCTGCCTGCCTTCCTGCCTGCCTGCCTGCCTGCCTGCCTGCCTCAGCCTCTCCTTCCTCCGGAGCCGACTAGCCCACTCTGTTCCTTTACTTCAGTTGTTTTTGGACTAAGACAATTTGAACTTTTATTAAAATATTTTTGTTTCTTCCACTCCCTTTGTCGTGTTGGTTTCTCTGAGTGCTGGGTTGAACCATAGCCATAACAGCCACCCCCCTTCTTCCCACAGCTGAGACAGCAGCTGGATCCTCCTGTTGGCCTGGAGAATCCTCTGTGGCTCCATATGGCCGCCACTGGTATCACCACAGGCTGACTGGAAGCTGTCCTGTAGGCTGACTAGACAGCCCACTGCTGGGGTAGTGGAGGGCTGCTGAGGCTGACAGGCCCTGAACTGTTGTACTGTTCCTGCTGCCACCTGGTGGTGGACTTGGACTGACTGGACTCCTCCGTGCCCTGAACAGCTGAACAGATAAAGCTCCTCCTTCATGTTGTTGGGAAGAAAACCTAACTCTTTCTCCTCTTCTAAGAGGAATACAATAACATGGTAAAGAAACAATAGAGCTGAAGCAAAACAACTTTGATGCTGTGGTGATTAAATCAATGTCCTTTCATGGGATTACTAAAGTCCTCCTCCTACTACTACTATTTTATTTATATTTTTAAATGTAACCCTTATTTAACTAGGCAAGTCAGTTAAGAACAAATTCTTATTTACAATGACGGTCTACACCGGCCAAACAAGGACGACGCTGGGCCAACTGTGCGCTGCCCTATGGGACTACCAATCAGTGCCGGTTGTGATACAGCCTGGAATTGAACCAGAGTGTCTGTAGTGACACCTCAAGTACCGAGATGCAGTGCCTTAGACCACTGCGCCACTCGGGAGCGGTGCCTTAGACCGCTCCTCCTCCTCCTCCTGTCTACTCCTCCTACTACTACTACTGTCTACTCCTCCTCCTCCTCCTCCTCTTACTCCTCCTCCCCCTCCTCCTCCTCCTCCTCCTCCTGTCTACTCCTCCTACTCCTGCTGGCGACCAACAAATGTAGCAATCTGAATTGACACGAGAGAGAACATACTTGTTTAGGTTTGATGATGACATCGTCTGCGTAACAGCAGGAGGTTTCCAACACCCTCTCACCTGTTCTGTACACAATTTAGAAAAAGCAAATGTTATATTATCAAATATAAACTGTTATAAAAGTATAATAAAACGATTAATTGAGTAAAATATACAGAGTAAAGCAAGTACGGTATGTAGGTTATTCTTTCTCAAGGATAATGGTCCTCTGCAGAGCATGGCACTTGTAAAGTCAGGGTAGTGGGTTCGATCCCCGGGACCACCCATACGTAAAAATGTATGCACACATGACTATAAGTCGCTTTGGATAAAAGCGTCTGCTAAATGGCATATTATTATTATAATTCAGCCTGGGCTAAAACAGAAAATAGTTCAAAGTCAAGAGCCATAACTCACGTTTCATATAAACCAGTTGTCTGGCTACTTCCAGAGCAGGATGCCTCTGCAGAAACTGCAGGGATAAGTACCAACCCAGCAGCTTGGGGTCTGTCAGCTCCAGGAAATGGATAACTTTCACCAGGTCAAACACAGACCTGTAACGTACAGACTAAGGCCTAGTTTGCGTCCCGATTCTCCAAACTTCTCCCAAAGTGTGCACTGGAACACTCCCATCTTAAATTTAAAAGGATTGGAATGGTGTAAGTAATGGCTGGACAGAGTTTTTACCACTCGGCCTCCCGAGTGGCACAGCGGTCTAATGCACTGCATCGCAGTGCTATCTGTGCCACTAGAGATCCTGGTTCGAATCCAGGCTCTGCTGTAGCCGGCCGCAACCGGGAGACAAATGGGGCGGCGCACAATTGGTCCATGGTAGGGGAGGGAATGGCCGGCAGGGAGGTAGCTCAGTTGGTAGAGCATGGCGTTTGCAACGCCAGGGTTGTGGGTTCGATTCCCACGGGGGGCCAGTATGAAAATAAAAAAAGAATAATGTATGCACTAACTGTAAGTTGCTCTGGATAAGAGCGTCTGCTAAATGACGTAAAATGTTTGTTAAATCCATGACAGGGAGTTTGCAAGTGCACACTTCCAGAGAAGGGTGGAGAAATGGGATGCACAAACAGACTATTTGATGTTCATCATTCTCTCATTATAGTACAGAGAATGTGTTGAGAAGGAATTTCCTGCCATCCTCTATCGACAAAGACAGGGGGGCTGTATTGAGGTAAAGGAACATTAATGCATGTCATGTACCAAAGCAATGAGAGGGAGACTACATAAATGGGTTGGACATAATATTAGTTTTAAAAAATTGCCTAGTTCAAGTTAAAAAGTGACCATCCATTCCATTGGTTATGAGATTTGTGTTGTAAGAGGAAGCATCCATCTTGTGCTTTTTACTTTGAATAGTGTGTTTTGAAAATTAGTTTTGAAGCGATTCCCTTTAACTTACCAGCCAACTCGTTCATTGCATTTTGAAACACACGTTGGTCATAAGGCACAATATACAGTGAGGGAAAAAAGTATTTGATCCCCTGCTGATTTTGTACGTTTGCCTACTGACAAAGAAATTATCAGTCTATAATTTTAATGGTAGGTTTATTTGAACAGTGAGAGACAGAATAACAACAACAAAAATCCAGAAAAACACATGTCAAAAATGTTATAAATTGATTTGCATTTTAATGAGGGAAATAAGTATTTGACCCCCTCTCAATCAGAAAGATTTCTGGCTCCCAGGTGTCTTTTATACAGGTAACGAGCTGAGATTAGGAGAACACTCTTAAAGGGAGTGCTCCTAATCTCACCTTGTTACCTGTATAAAAGACACCTGTCCACAGAAGCAATCAATCAGATTCCAAACTCTCCACCATGGCCAAGACCAAAGAGCTCTCCAAGGATGTCAGGGACAAGATTGTAGACCTACACAAGGCTGGAATGGGCTACAAGACCATCGCCAAGAAGCTTGGTGAGAAGGTGACAACAGTTGGTGCGATTATTCGCAAATGGAAGAAACACAAAAGACTGTCAATCTCCCTCGGCAAGATCTCACCTCGTGGAGTTGCAATGATCATGAGAACGGTGAGGAATCAGGCCAGAACTACACGGGAGGATCTCAAGGCAGCTGGGACCATAGTCACCAAGAAAACAATTGGTAACACATTACGCCGTGAAGGACTGAAATCCTGCAGTGCCCGCAAGGTCCCCCTGCTCAAGAAAGCACATATACAGGCCCGTCTGAAGTTTGCCAATGAACATCTGAACGATTCAGAGGAGAACTGGGTGAAAGTGTTGTGGTCAGATGAGACCAAAATGGAGCTCTTTGGCATCAACTCAACTTGCCGTGTTTGGAGGAGGAGGAATGCTGCCTATGACCCCAAGAACACCATCCCCACCGTCAAACATGGAGGTGGAAACATTATGCTTTGGGGGTGTTTTTCTGCTAAGGGGACAGGACAACTTCACCGCATCAAAGGGACGATGGACGGGGCCATGTACCGTCAAATCTTGGGTGAGAACCTCCTTCCCTCAGCCAGGGCATTGAAAATGGGTCGTGGATGGATATTCCAGCATGACAATGACCCAAAACACATGGCCAAGGCAACAAAGGAGTGGCTCAAGAAGAAGCACATTAAGGTCCTAGAGTGGCCTAGCCAGTCTCCAGACCTTAATCCCATAGAAAATCTGTGGAAGGAGCTGAAGGTTCGAGTTGCCAAACGTCAGCCTCAAAACCTTAATGACTTGGAGAAGATCTGCAAAGAGGAGTGGGACAAAATCCCTCCTAAGATGTGTGCAAACCTGGTGGCCAACTACAAGAAACGTCTGACCTCTGTGATTGCCAACAAGGGTTTTGCCACCAAGTACTAAGTCATGTTTTGCAGAGGGGTCAAATACTTTTGTAACATTTTTGACATTCATTTTTCTGGATTTTTTTGTTGTTATTCTGTCTCTCACTGTTCAAATAAACCTACCATTAGAATTATAGACTGATCATTTCTTTGTCAGTGGGCAAACTTACAAAATAAGCAGGGGATCAAATACTTTTTTCCCTCACTGTACATCTGGATCATCACTGATGTATAGAACATCTGTGACATAGGTCTATCTGCGACTTTGAAGCAAGTTAAGACATGCCTCATAGGAAAAATATAGCGATGCTAATGATAGGCCTAACGGTCTTCTGGTAGATGGAACGGCTTTACCAAAAACAATCTATTAAATGTTAACTAGCTACAAAGTAGTCTATGCCTACCTGTCAGAATGATATCATGATTATTTGCGTCAATCCAGTGGCCATTTATTTTGCAAACGCCATCTCCTGTGCTACAGAAACACAACTAATTAAGTGCTAGGTGCCTGCACACTTGAATTAAAGTGTAAATACTCTAAAAAAGATATACAAAATCTTAGATTTTTCCCAGACCTCAAGTCGTCTCCTGATGTGGTTTAAGCATTGTTATGGACTTAGAACATACAATTTTGTTGTTTTCCTGTTAAAAAGTGTGACTTTGAGAACAAAAACCTGAATAATGGTAGAAAATCAGAAACCTGTGAATTTCTGACTCAGTTTTTCTTTTTCAATAGTAGACCTAATATTAGCCTACTTGCACAGTACAGCTTTGGTTGGCCTGACTGTGAAAGACCAATATGGGATTTATAATTTTAGGTAATTCAGAGTGTATGTCACTGTTTCTCATAGAATTTTTCACACAGGGCGCCTTTCCTTCGCTGGGCGGGTCGTTTGGAAAGAATGAGTACACCCACTCCTCCAGGTAGCACTACACCACCGCCTATCTGACAGCTGCTGTGACTCCAGAGACAGAGGCAACGGCATGAGCATTGGGAAAGGATGCCAAATGTTCTGAAAAACATACAACCGACTCATTAGGGGGCACACTTTGATGAAGGCCAGAAATTAATAGATGCGCCATGTGATTTGAATGTGGAAATGCCTAATAGTCATTTAGCTAGGTAATAACTAAAAATGTCAACTGAGTACCTTGGATTTATTTGTATATCAACAAATAAAACTAGATACACATGGGACATATGGGAGTCTATTTATGAGATCCCCATGACATTAAGAAAAATAGCCTGCCTGACGAACATATTACAAATAATTGTAACGCCTTACAGCCCCGTCGAAGTTAATGGGGGCCTGTTCGGCCTGCCTTTTCCTGTAGTAAATACATACAGTACCAGTCAAAAGTTTGGACACACCTACTCATTCAAGGGTTTTTCTTTATTTTTACTATTTTCTATATTGTAGAATAATAGTGAAGACATCAAAACTATGAAATAACACATATGGAATCATGTAGTAACCAAAAAAGTGTTAAACAAATCAAAATATATTTTATATTTGAGATTCTTCAAATAGCCACCCTTTACCTTGATGACAGCTTTGCACACTCTTGGCATTCTCTCAACCAGCTTCATGAGGTAGTCACCTGGAATGCATTTCAATTAACAGGTGTGCCTTCTTAAAAGTTAATTTGTGGAATTTCTTTCTTAATGCGTTTGAGCAAATCAGTTGTGTTGTGACAAGGTAGGGGGGGTATACAGAAGATAGCCCTATTTGGTAAAAGACCAAGTCCATATTATAGCAAGAACAGCTCAAATAAGCAAAGAGAAACGACAGTCCATCATTACTTTAAGACATGAAGGTCAGTCAATATGGAACATTTCAAGAACTTTCCAAGTATCTTTAAGTGCATTCGCAAAAACCATCAACCGCTATGATGAAACTGGCTCTCATGAGGACCGCGACAGGAATGGAGGTCCCAGAGTTAACTCTGCTGCAGAGGATAAGTTCATTAGAGTTACCAGCCTCAAAAATTGCAGCCCAAATAAATGCTGCACAGAGTTCAAGTAACAGACACATCTCAACATCAACTGTTTAGAGGGGACTGTTTGAATCAGGCCTTCATGGTCGAATTGCTGCAAAGCAACCACTACAAAAGGACACCAATAAGAAGAAGAGACCTGCTTGGGCCAATGGACATTAGACCGGTGGAAATGTGTCCTTTGGTCTGGAGTCCAAATTGGAGATTTTTGGTTCCAACCGGTGTGTCTGTGAGACGCAGTGTGGGTGAACGGATGATCTCCGCATGTGTACAGTGGGGGAAAAAAGTATTTAGTCAGCCACCAATTGTGCAAGTTCTCCCACTTAAAAAGATGAGAGAGGCCTGTAATTGTCATCATAGGTACACGTCAACTATGACAGACAAAATGAGAGAAAAAAAATCCAGAAAATCATATTGTAGGATTTTTAATGAATTTATTTGCAAATTATGGTGGAAAATAAGTATTTGGTCACCTACAAACAAGCAAGATTTCTGGCTCTCACAGACCTGTAACTTCTTCTTTAAGAGGCTCCTCTGTCCTCCACTCATTACCTGTATTAATGGCACCTGTTTGAACTTGTTATCAGTATAAAAGATACCTGTCCACAACCTCAAACAGTCACACTCCAAACTCCACTATGGCCAAGACCAAAGAGCTGTCAAAGGACACCAGAAACAAAATTGTAGACCTGCACCAGGCTGGGAAGACTGAATCTGCAATAGGTAAGCAGCTTGGTTTGAAGAAATCAACTGTGGGAGCAATTATTAGGAAATGGAAGACATACAAGACCACTGATAATCTCCCTCGATCTGGGGCTCCACGCAAGATGTCATATGGTCAGATGAAACCAAAATAGAACTTTTTGGTAAAAACTCAACTCGTCGTGTTTGGAGGACAAAGAATGCTGAGTTGCATCCAAAGAACACCATACCTACTGTGAAGCATGGGGGTGGAAACATCATGCTTTGGGGCTGTTTTTCTGCAAAGGGACCAGGACGACTGATCCGTGTAAAGGAAAGAATGAATGGGGCCATGTATCGTGAGATTTTGAGTGAAAACCTCCTTCCATCAGCAAGGGCATTGAAGATGAAATGTGGCTGGGTCTTTCAGCATGTCAATGATCCCAAACACACCGCCCGGGCAACGAAGGAGTGGCTTCATAAGAAGCATTTCAAGGTCCTGGAGTGGCCTAGCCAGTCTCCAGATCTCAACCCCATAGAAAATCTTTGGAGGGAGTTGAAAGTCTGTGTTGCCCAGCAACAGCCCCAAAACATCACTGCTCTAGAGGAGATCTGCATGGAGGAATGGGCCAAAATACCAGCAACAGTGTGTGAAAACCTTGTGAAGACTTACAGAAAACATTTGACCTGTGTCATTGCCAACAAAGGGTATATAACAAAGTATTGAGAAACTTTTGTTATTGACCAAATACTTATTTTCCACCATAATTTGCAAATAAATTCATTAAAAATCCTACAATGTGATTTTCTGGATTTTTTTTTCTCATTTTGTCTGTCATAGTTGACATGTACCTATGATGAAAATTACAGGCCTCTCTCATCTTTTTAAGTGGGAGAACTTGCACAATTGGTGGCTGACTAAATACTTTTTTCCCCACTGTATTTCCCACCGTAAAGCATGGAGGAAGAGGTGTTATGGTGTGGGGGTGCTTTGCTGGTGACACTGTCTGTGATTTATTTAGAACTCAAGGTACACTTAACCAGCATAGCTACCACAGCATTCTACAGCGATACACCATCCTATCTGGTTTGGGCTTAGTGGGACTCATTTGTTTTTCAACAGGACAATGACCCAACACACCTCCAGGCTCTGTAAGGGCTATTTTACCAAGAAGGAGAGTGATGGAGTGCTGCATCAGATGACCTGGCCTCCACAATCCCCCAACCTCAACCCAATTGGTTTGGGATGAGTCAGACCGCAGAGTGAAGGAAAAGCAGCCATCAAGGGCTCATCATATGTGGGAACTCCTTCAAGACTGTTGGAAAAGCATTCCAGGTGAAGCTGGTTTAGAGAATGCCAAGAGTGTGCAAATCTGTCAATAAGGCAAAGGGTGGCTATTTGAAGATTCTTAAATATAAAATATATTCTGATTTGTTTAACACTTTTTTGTATACTACATGATTCCATATGCGTTATTTCATAGTTTTTATATCTTCACTATTATTCTACAATGTAGAAAAACCCTTGAATGAGTAGGTGTGTCCAAACATTTGACTGGTAGTGTATATATTTTTGTTTTGCTAAGAAATATTTGGGGGCAAATAAAATAAAACCACCCCCAGGCCAAATTCAGCCGCATGCTGCCAGTTGGGGAACCCTGATGTACAGTGTGCTATTCATTTAATCAGCAAAAACATGGATCGAAATGGTATAAGATCTAGATCTGGAACTAAAGCCAGGTTCGTTTGTTTGACAGAGAGATATTTCCTATTTATAGGAGGTAGCTGGGCAGGTAGCTGCCTAGTGGTGGCTATTCAGCAGCCTGATGGTTTGGGGGTAGAAGCTATTGGCCAGTCTTACAGTTTTTGCCATGATGCTCCTATACTGCCCGTGTCTGAGTGATGGAAGTGGGGAGAACAGGCCGTGGCTCGGGTGGCTCAGGTCCCTGATGATCTTCTTGGCCTTCCTGCAACACCTGGTATTGTAGGTGTCCTGGAGGGCAGGCAGTGTGCACCCAATGGTGTATTCGGCTGAGCATACCACCCTCTGTAGCGCCTTGTGGTCAGCGGTGGTGGAGTTGCTGTATCAGGCTGTAATGCAGTCCGACAGTATGCTCTCGATGGTGCTCTTGTAGACCACTGTGACGGCCCTTGGGGAAAGGCCACATTTCTTCAACCTCCTGAAGTTGTGTGTGTTTGTGTGGCTCTGTCGTAGCCGGCCGCGACCGGGAGACCCATGGGGCGGCGCACAATTGGCCCAGCGTCGTCCAGGGTAGGGGAGGGAATAGCCGGCAGGGATGTAGCTCAGTTGGTAGAGCATGGCGTTTGCAACGACAGGTTTGTGGGTTCGTTTCCCATGGAGGGCCAGTATGAAAAAAAAAAAAATAATAATAATAATAATTAATAATGCACTCACTAACTGTAAGTCGCTCTGCATAAGAGCATCTGCTAAATGACTAAAATGTAAATGTAAATGTTTGTATGTGTCCACTAGGTAAAGTCTGTTGAGCAATTCGGGATTAAGGACAGTGTGACAGCTCCTTGAGAGAGATCAGGATTGGGTCTGATCAGGGGTTAATGTGAAGATAAACATCTCACTCTCTCTCCCTATATATGTTCCTGTATTCTACTCACTGGTATTTACATCCAGCCTAATAGACCACATTTCATCATTAGTTTTATTTCATGAAATAATACTAACAATCTGCAGATAACCCAAAGAAAACACTTTGTGTAGTCCCAAACGCCAAGGCTTCAAATAGCCTATTTTAGTCTCAAAAAGAGGAATCGCCTGTTACAATGTTACATCCACAGGAGGTTGGTGGCTCCTTAATTGGGGAGGACGGGTTCGTGGTAATGGCTGGAGTGGAATTGGTGGAATGGTATCAAACACATGTGTTTGATGCCATTCCATTAGCGCAGTTCCAGACATTATTATGAGCTGTTCTCCCATCAGCAGCCTCCCCTCAGCAGCCTCATTACCAGTGGAGGCTGCTGAGGGGAAGACGGCTCAAAATAATGTCTGGAACGGAGTAAATGGAATGGCATCAAACCATGTGTTTGATGTATTTGATACCATTCCCCCATTCCTCTCCAGCCATTACCACGAGCCCGTCCTTCCCAATTAAGTTGCCACCAACCTCCTGTGATCATTACATTGTTAAAATGTTACTATAAAACATTCCTCTTCTTCTAAAACCAGGAACCACTCTGAGTTAGATTAGGGTGTGTCTCTTACCACTCCTACTGCATTGAAAGCAGCAAACTGCAGTGAGTCCTGGCCCTGTGACTAAAACCTCTATATGCATTAGCTGCTTGTCCCACATCTTGTTTTTCAGAGAGGGGATCAATAAGTCACTTTGGATGTAGTCATTAGCTGTCTGTATGGTCAAATGTATGTTGATGGGCCGTCCATTTAGTTTGTGCACACAGTCATAAATTGCTCTCTGAGCGATTTTCCGACCGTCTTTTCCCCACATGACTGTATGTGTGGTGTGAGAAACCGGGGGTGATATTTGACTCTGACTCTGCTGATTTTGATTAGTGGGCCAGTTCTATTTGACAAACCTGGGTTCAAATAATATTTGAAATCTTTTAAATACTTTGAGCGTTTGCTCTAGCCGGCCTGGAGTGCCAGATGGGCAGGGTTTAGAGTTTTGGGAATATTCAGTTGGTTCATTGAGCCAGGCAAGCTCAATCAAGCACAGATAAAGTATTTGAAATTATTTCTAATACTATTTAAACCCAGGTCTGCCATCTGGCCTGCACTAAGATTTCCAGGGAGGATTGAAGTGGGTGGGGATGAAGGATAAGTGGCTTTCTAAGTGTGGATGCTTCCACAGTGATCTGACATCTGATCAGACTCAATCTGATCATTGCATCCTCGGTAAGTGGATCAAGCCCATCAAATAGGGATCAGCGCTAAAACCTGATTGAGAGAGAGGGAGAGTGTGTGTGAGGGGGAGGGAAGACTTGCATTATTAGAAAGAGAGATTTCCAGGGAAGGAAGGTACGTACATTGATAAGACTTTGGTAATCAATTTCTGAAAATAAACTAGATTGTATTTATGGTCTTATTTTTTGAGTAGGCCTGGCCTACCACTGCAGTGATTAGAGTCAACTACCTTCTCAAGCAGGTTTTCCAAGAAAGTTTAAAAACGACCCCCCACTCATCTATTTTACATACAGAAGTGCAACTGTTCTTCCAATGTAGTTCACAGAGTGCTGTAGTCCAGGACCTCAGAGTGCATTTTGCATACCTGTACATCTGAGACATACATTTCACATGAAAACAAAAACGTTTCTATCTCGTATTGTTTGACCTCAAACTGGGGAATTGTTTTAGTGATGGAATTGCAAGGTGAACTAGTCTCCTTTTGCACATCCCTAGAGTTGCTCAGATATGTAGGCTAGTGTATCAGTATGTCGTGTATGTTATGATGGTTTTTGCGACTACACTTGAAGAAACGTTAAAAGTTATTGAAATGTTCCGTATGAAAAATGTATGCACTCACTAACTGTAAGTCGCTCTGGATAAGAGCGTCTGCTAAATGACTAAAATTTAAATGTATATAGGTTGTTGGTACTCTCCTTCTGTCCTTTAAGACTGAGGTGAAAATGTATCATTTAAACTTGAAGTCTTGACATACATAGCCTAACATCTGTCTAGATTTTGAAACACAAGGGTGAGCACAGAGAGTGTAGCAGAGTTCATTAAATAAACATCAGTTGTGACTGAGTGATGCTCCATACCATCAGGGTAGGCAGACTCACAGTTAGCGTCCCAAATGGCCCCCTATTCCCTACGGGCCCTGGTCAAAAGCAGTGCTCTATATAGGGAATAGGGTGCCATTTGGGATGCAAACACAATGGGCTCTCCAGCCAACCCCACTAGCTGTCCAGATGCAGTTGATGACAGGGCTGTGTGAGTCCCACTGGGGCCTTTAACAGCATTGAGAAGCACTCTACTCTCTGCCAATCGATGGAGATTAAGCGAGAGAGAGAGATGAAGAGATAGTGTGAGAGAAGCGAGCCAGACAAGTGATGGCGGGCCTACCCATCTCTGGCACTGACACACTGAGCTTTGAAAGAGCACTGGAAAACTGGACAGGTTCAGAGGGCTTCCATCAACAGTCAGTAGCTAGCGAACATACAGGCAAATGGATAAGATTCCATCAACCGTACCATTGAATGCACAGTGGTGGTGGTGGAGGGAGCTCTTGTTTAAAACTTTCTCTCTCTTCTGATGCATTCCTTACTGAAGTAGACAAGCTGTAGTTTATGGTTGGTCTCTGTTGAAAAGGTAGTATTAGTAACAGAATCACTATCTGTAAATCACTCCTCTGTCCTGAACAGCTCCATGTAATCCTAGTGAGCTTTTACACTCGACTGTGAGGAAAGCATGAATCTTTAATTCATATAAATATTTAATACACAGGTTGCATTCTTGCTGCATATTGGCAGGTTGACTTTTTTACTGCATCATAATATACAAATATGACATGAATATGCTAGTACTGTATCTAAGAATATGGTATTTTCAAGAATACTGTATTGTAAACCAACTCATGAAAATGCATTTAGTTGAACAGCAGCTAATGTTGGTCCTTGTACCGGCTCAGGGGATGTTCAACTCCTATGCAGAGTTAAAACTAGCCTGCTTGAGGAAAAATAAAATGACGACTTCCAAGAATCCTTCGGACAGGTCATCATGCCAGCCTAAAAAAAAAAAAAAAAAGCCAAACAATCTCACTGCCCTCATTTTACTTTAAGATGAAGACATTCTCTGTGGGGGAATTTTTATTGCAGCACCGTGCATACATAAAAACACAACCATTTGCAATGGGAGAGTAGACTAATCTTTAACAAAGGAAATATCAAAACAGGAGAAGAAAAAAGAAGCAGCTTGTGACTTGTCAATAATTAGCAAAGCCAAGCACAGCGACCTTCAGTGCAGAACATCAGCAGACTTTGTCCCAAATGGCACCCTATTCCCTATATAGTGCACTACTGTTGACCAGGACCCTGGATAAAAGTAGTGCACCATAGGGAATAAGGTGACATTTGGTAACGCAACCTGTGTGTAAGGATGAGGAGGAGCAGGGAACAGGGAATGAGGAAACAGACCAGACCACAGGAAGTGAAGCAGAAAGGACAGTTTATTGTACCCAGTGCAGATCATTATAAACTCAGCAGTGTAAGGTACACGTTGTGAAGAGGGAGAGAAGGTGAAGCCTATACAAGTTCAGACAACCCTAGGTCAGGGTAGAGACAAGAGGTGGATACTCACATTTCTTAATTGAGAGAACGTCTGAATTGGCACCCTACTCCCTATATGGTGCACTACTTTTAACCAGGGCCCATAGATGCTCCCACACTACCCCTTTATAACCAATACTATTTTCTCGTTCTTTATCCTACCATTTCATTCACCAAAAATGGCCTTTAAAGAAAAACTATCTGCAGTAATAATCGTGTCACTGGGATACATATGTTATAGACAGAACTATACAGGCTTATACAATCAAATCAAACAGATGCAGACTTAGCAAAAATATATATTTATATAAGTTTGTCCCCCCCATTTAAGAAACAAACAAAATGCAGAGAACTTTCACAATGTGTCTTTTTTGTCCAGAGTAGAGGAAAGCCATATGTTAGTGGACAGTTTGTTTGGATATACCGTCATGCAAAGAGAAGCAAAGGTCTCTTGTTGACAACCTGTGATTGGCAGAAAGAGGACTCCAGGGAAAGGTGTAGAATCTCACACCTTCGCATGCAATGTCCTGAAAGATGCCATCCTGGTGCATCTAAGAAACTAGTACACTGACTGCCTGGGAAACATCAAGCACCCAATAAAATAAAAAATATTATTATAACCTTTTTATAACTTTAGGTGTGTATAAATTAAAAATCTCTGGGGAAAATATTGACCGAGGTGTCCCTTTTGGAAAATGAAAAAAAGATTCCTGCAGGGCATTTTGTTTTTGGGGAGGCAGAGCGCTGATTAGTTACAACTATTAGGCAATACAAGTAGAGTTTATGAAAAAAATACAATTGTGTAGAGTGTCAGTATAAATGAGAATGGACCAGACAGTCTGCACCCTAAATGAAACCCTATTCCCTATATAGTGCACTACTTTTGACCAGAGCCACATTGGCTTTGTAAAGTAGTGTATAGGGTCACTTCAGACGCAGGCACAGTCCTCGGAGCTAGTCTGGATCCTCACAGGTAACCTTAGCTAGCCCAGCACAAACATTCATTCATTCCACTGGATAACACAGCCGGGCCGGCATTAAACACAAAAACGTAGGCCTCTGGTCTGAGGAATCCATCCATCTATTCTGAAACAACAGAATGTCCCAGTGGGTTAGAGTCCTACTACGTCTAAATCCTTAACCAATTTAGAATAGCCAGCATACATTACTATACCAAGTCTACAGAAACCAACAGGTCTGTGGGTTTAGAGAGAGATATAGATTTATCTATTTTACTATTTGTTTTATTTTTTTTGCAAATCAAAGCCCTTGCTTACACAGATCTTATCGTTCATATGTAGCAGAAAAATAAATAATTATGTGGGACCAAAAAGGCAACTACAGACTAGCGCTGTATTTATAGATAATGTTTTTGTCAGAATTAACTTTTAATATACTTATTTTACTCTTTTAGAAAAAGCAGATTGTCAAAAATCAGAACTGTTACAATTCTTGCAGTCTACACGGAGAGATCTATCGGTCAGTCCTCCGGCATGTTGTCATCATAACACGGCCCCTGGCCCATCATAACTTCCACTTCGTCTCCTTAGCAACAACGCCAATTCGCCTTGAGAGTTGGCGGAGCCACTGGAGTCCATTCCACCCTCACTTCCACCTCTCTCTTGGTACTATAGATGATGCCAAGGAAGGTGGTTGGTGCAGGTTTCTCCTCAGTCATTTTAGGGGGAGGGTTAAGTTAATCTGTAAGTGGGCAGAATCGGAGGAGTAACTTAGCGGCGAGAGGGAGGTTTCGGGTTCAGGTTTGGTTTGATCCAGTTTCTAGCTCAGCCTCAGCCGTCTGAGCTTGATCTCTGGGTTGGGTTTAGGAGCAGTAGCAGGTGTGTCAGTACCCGTAGCGCAGACCTCCTACACACTGCTCCCCAGAGTCCACCAGGTAACTGGTGTTCTTGTCGTAGTGGGTGAGGGGTAGGGTGTCGTCGTCCACCCCAACGCAGGGCAGGCTGTCTGGGTCGGCCTTCAGGCTGGGCCTCTGGTTGTCAGGGAAGGCCATGGAGAACAGGGCCTCAGGGTCGCACACAAACTTGTACACATACCTCTCGCCAGCAACCTGGAATAGACCAATCGGAGAAGAACAAGTTAGTTAGACCCACAGAATCAAATAGAACACAATAGTTTAACATGATATAATATGCATCTCTATGGCTGCATCACCCTCCAAGGTTGTATTCAAATGAGCCAAGGAAGCATCAGGCTGTTTCTGAGGAGAAATGGGGAAGGATAGAAAGGGTGAACCTGCCTTTACCTTCTGCATGATTCCCTTCTCATAGTAGTAGCGCAGAGAACGACTCAGCTTGTCGTAGTTCATTGCTGGCCTGTTCTTCTGGATGCCCCAGCGGCGAGCCACCTGAAGAGACAGAAAATACTAATTCAGTCACATTGCCTGATTGAACGTCTTAAAAACAAATAGTGATTGAATGAGTACACCAACTTTTAATGTCCTGAACTACTACTAGGACCAGGGTAAGGAACTGACCCCTAAAAAAATTAATTGTAAGAGATCTCTTCAAATCCCAGAATCTGTCATGTTTAACAATGAAAAAACTATTTCAACAACTGACCTCTTCTGGCTCAATGAGTTTGAACTCCATGCCCCGGCCTGTCCAGGCAATGAAGTGACCGTTGGCCGGGTCGTCCAATAGGGTGACCAGAAACTGCCAGAGCTGCAGAGAGCCGCGCCGCTGGTAGGGCGGGCCGTCACGGTACACTGATGGCTCCTGCTTGACCTTCCCTGTGGTGGTGGGGGGGGAGAGTGAGCAATGTACTCAGGGGCGGCCTGGCCAGCTAGCATGTCGGGCAAATGCCAGATGGGCTGGTCAATTTTTTACAGGGTTGGGTTTTGCCAGGGACCTCACTATTATCACGATACTAAGGTGCCGATACAATATGTATTGCGATTCTCCCGATTCTATATGTATTGCGATTCAATACTGTGATTTTATTGCCATTCCATTGTCTGAACATATTGCTCACCACGTCTGCTGCAGAGGGACAAGAGAGCCATGAGAAAATGAGTTTTGATCAGTCATGGAAATAAGTGCTGATAACAAATTGGCTCCCTATTTTAAAAGGAGAACAAGCTATGAAGGAAAAATATTGGAGTTTTAGTGTAGGTACAGTCAACTAGCGCAAAAATGATATGATAGTTTTGACTATCGATTCCCCCCCCCGCCAAATCACACATTTTTTGCCTAGCGGGCATGTCTAACTTGGGTTTTTGGAGCAAAATGATCATTATCTGGCTAATAAATCGGGGAATCAAGGGAAGAAATGGTCCGTGTGGGGGACTCAAGAACAGAATAACAAACCAGCGTGTTAGAAATGCCAGGGCCCATTTTTGGTCCCAGCCTGCCTGACTGTACTCCACTACAGTGTGGTGAGACATTCCTATGAGCTGTGGACTGAAGGGAGGCAGGCTACTCATTTTACACCCGCCTGCCATCTCTGCTGCTCAAAGCAGACTTTCTACAGTTCTCCTCTCTCTAGTCAGTGATGCAACAGACATACTAATAATCCTGTCCTTTCACATGCTGTCAGCAGCTGAGTAGAGACTGAGTCTCCTCTGTGCTGCTTGTAAAGCTCTCCACCCAAGGACGGGATGAACACCATGCTGCTCAAAAAGCTCTCCCCCGGCCCAAGGATGGGACAAACCTGTTCTTAATGTAGTCTTTCTTACCTTCAAGTCTGTCAGGAACCACGCAGGTATCGTCATAGTACAGGTGAGGCTCTCTGTCAAAGGAGAAACCTGTGATTGGGAGAGAAAGAGATTAGCTAGCCAGGGAGGGGGTGGGAATATGGCCTACATTTTGCTGTGGAGGTCAGCTACTATATTCCAGGGGGACTAAACTGCTCACAAAGCAATATAGCCGGGCAGCTTCCCAAGAGTGGAAAATTCTGTTGTGCTAACATTATGCAGGCAGCAGTGCTGCTGAGCGGTGTTGAAATGCTCACAGTGAAAACCTCATTGATAGATGCATCATCCCGAGAGACGTCATTCTTATGTTGACCTCTACCTTCCGGCATGTCCTATTCTCCAACCATGCAGCACTTTATAACCGCTCAATAAGTCACAACTAGAGGGTCAACAGCTACTAGTAAGCCCTTGTAACGTTTTTTTATTGCGAGAGCTCTGATGAGTAGGATTGCCTGTGTATTTATTACAGAGGAATAAACTTGAAACATGCCACTGCTAAGATGGGGGAAATGGACACTTACTTTCATGGTTGTTTTGGTAGAAGGTCCCTGCTCTTCCAAATGTAGACTGACAGATAGGCACTTCTGTAACAGAGGGAGGACGAGACAGGTTAGTTACACTGACAGCTCTTCACTTTCCCATAAACACAACGTATCAACATCAACCTCTGACACCAGTAAATTTAGAATGCTGCTCTGCTTGCACGCTAGTAAAAGGAGATCATACATACAAGCAGTATCCATTTACTGCATGTGGTTGGGATATGTTCCATCTCAAAAGTAGTGCACTATATTGGGAATAGGCTGCAATTTCAG
>JAGTTL010000886.1:0-23259 GCA_036851935.1 Coregonus suidteri
GATTTTGTTATCACAAAGCAAAAATATTTTGTCAAAAAAGCTGCTATTGTGCTACATACAAAAAGAAACTAACCCATTTTCTCCCTTACCCATCTAGTAATCAAAATTTAAAAAAACACTTTTAGGTCCTTTTGATCCAGCAGTTCACTTCACTTACAGCCTCTTCCCAAAATCAGCGGGTTCTAACCCCAACCATCCCTTCTGACTCGCAAACCCTCCTACCCTCACTGCCCCTAACTCAAACTGTCCTATCTCAATTGAAATAAAAATAAAACCCTTAATACAATATACTGTATCTATAATGTGAAGACAATCCAAAACTATGAAATAACACATACAGTTGACAGTCGGAAGTTTACATACACTTTTTTCAACCACTTCACAAATTTCTTGTTAACAAACTATAGTTTTGGCAAGGTCGGTTAGGACATCTACTTTGTGCATGACACAAGTAATTTTTTCCACAATTGTTTTACAGACAGATTATTTCACTAATAATTCACTGTATCACAATTCCAAGTGGGGTCAAGAAGATTTACATACACTACGATTTGACTGTGCCTTTAAACAGCTTGGAAAATTCCAGAAAATGATTGTCCATCGCTTTTAGAAACTTCTGATAGGCTATTGACATCATTTGAAGTCAATTGGAGGTGTACCTGTGGATGTATATTCAACAAGGGCCTACTTCAAAACTCAGTGCCTCTTTGCTGACATCATGGGAAAATCAAAAGAAAATCAACCAAGACCTCAGAAAAAAAAATTGTAGACCTCCACAAGTCTGGTTCATCCTTGGGAGCAATTTCCAAACGCTCTGAGGTACCCACGTTCATCTGTAAACAAACAATAGTATGCAAGTATAAACCACCATGGGACCACGCAGCCGTCATACCGCTCAGGACGGAGACGCATTCTGTCCTCCTAGAGATGAACGTACTTTGGTGCGAAAAGTGTGAAATCAATCCCAGAACAACTGCAAAGGACCTTGTGAAGATGCTGGAGGAAACGGGTACAAAATTATCTATATCCACAGTAAAACGAGTCCTATATCAACTTAACCTGAAAGGCCGCTCAGCAAGAAAGAAGCCACTGCTCCAAAACACCGCCATAAAAAATCCAGACTACAGTTTGCAACTGCACATGGGGACAAAAGATCGTACTTTTTAGAGAAATTGTCCTCTGGTCTTATCAAACAAAAATATAACTGTTTGGCCATAATGACCATCAACTGTTCCTGAACCAAATAGAGTAGCTGGCCAGCATTCACAAAGATATTTGGTTCTGGTGCTGGGATTAGGCTGTGAAAGACTGAGTGTAGTCTTCATGTTGATGTCTTGGCTGTGGAGTAGAGCTGGGGTCAGCAGGGTTCTCTGTCTCTCTGGTAGAAGAGGGCATCAAACAGAGCAATAGGTCACTGCATCTTCATCCTGGACCTACAGTGACAACACACACACACGCACACACACATTTAGTTTTACTATCGTTGTAGGGGACTTATTTTCCCTAACCCTAACCTTAACTCTAACCCCTCACCCCTAAAACCCTAACCCTAAAATAGCCTCTTTTCACTGTGGGGACTGGCAAAAAGTCCCCATTTGTCCAAATTGTCCTTGTTTTTGACTATCCTCTGTGAGGACTTCTGGTCTCCACAAGGATAGTAAAACAAAAAATACACACACACAACAGGGCACCAGAATGATCAGATGTGGATTAGGCATTTGATTTCTATAGGTGGGCCAGTTTTTTTTCACAGGACCTCTGTGTGGATGACGTCCTTGGTGTGTTTATAATAAAGACCATAGGCAGCTCATGAGTTTCAAGTTTGGGGACGCTTACAATTTATTCTACCATGTCTACCTATCTGCATGCCAGTTAGGATTCAAATTTTTATCAGCGCATTTTCACGGAACAGTTTAATTTCAAAAGTAGTGTTTTAGTTTCTTAAAAGTATTGTCATGTGGTTAATCACACAAATCTGAATTAAATGATGATAAAAATCTAAAAAGTAAAAATTTCAACTAATGCAAGAGCATACCATATGGACACATATATACACTGTGATCCATTTGCTGCAAAAACAATTATTGCACAACGGTACTCAGAAATAGCCTATAAGCCAATGCAGCAGTAAGCCTATAACTTCCATCATCAACTAAGTCAAAATATGTAATGCCTAAAGCTGAGAAATTAAAAACAGCAGAAAATATCCTGATAAAAATGCAGGTTCTTTCAATCGCAATAATCTCTCTACTCACCTGTCCTGTCTTGACTTGAGCTATCTCTAGTGAAGTGCAACATTGTATCAACTAAGCATGTTGGCATGCTCAGAGCACTCGCTCCCTCAATATTATCAGGACAGAGAGAACCACACAAAAATGTATAAACCTCCTAAATTATGGTTATGAAATAAACCAGTACTTGTTTCTCACAAGTGTAGCAGGTCGTGAACTCTGCAAACAAATGTTTCCACTCTGAGAATGAGAATGGTACAAATTACTAATGCATGAACAGTAATTAATGTAAGCAGATGATGGGGGATCAACAGTACATTTATTTACTATGCTTACTGGTTACACACAGTGCATTCGGAAAGTATTCAGACCCCCTTGACTTTTTCCACATTTTGTTACGTTACAGCCTTATTCTTAAATGGATTCAAATTGTTTTTTTTCCCCCTCATTAATCTAACACAATACCCCATAATGACAAAAGCAAAAACAGGTTTTTCATTTACATAAGTATTCAGACCCTTTACTCAGTACTTTGTTGAAGCACCTTTGGCAACGATTACAACCTCGAGTCTTCTTGGGGTATGACGCTATAAGCTTGCCACAACTGTATTTGGGGAGTCTCTCCAATTCTTCTCTGCAGATCCTCTCAAGCTCTGTCAGGTTGGATGGGGAGCATCGCTGAAACAGCTATTTTCAGGTCTCTCCAGAGATGTTTCGATCGGGTTAAAGTCGGGCTCTGGCTGGGCCACTCAAGGACATTCAGAGACTTGTCCCGAAGCCACTCCTGTGTTATCTTGGCTGTGTGCTAAGGATCGTTGTCCTGTTGGAAGGTGAACCTTCGCCCCAGTCTGAGGTCCTGAGCGCTCTGGAGCAGGTTTTCATCAAGGTTTCTCTCTGTACTTTGCTCCCATTCTCAGCCACTGAATAACATTCCCGCAACATGATGATGCCACCACCATGCTTCACTGTAGGGATGGTGCCAGGTGTCCTCCAAACGTGACGCTTGGCATTCAGGCCAAAGAGTTCAATCTTGGTTTCATCAGACCACAGAATCTTGTTTCTCATGGTCTGAGTGTCCTTTAGGCTCCTTTTTTTCGCAAACTCCAAGTGGGCTGTCATGTGCCTTTTACTGAGGAGTGGCTTCCGTCTGGCCACTCTACCATAAAGGCCTGATGGGGGGAGTGCTGCAGAGATGGTTGTCCTTCTGGAAGGTTCTCCCTTCTCCACAGAGGAACTCTGGAACTCTGTCAGAGTGACCATTGGGTTCTTGGGTCACCTCCCTGACCAAGGTCCTTCTCCCCCGATTGCTCAGTTTGGCCGGGCGGCCATCTCTAGGAAAAGTCTTGGTGGTTCCAAACTTCTTCCATTTAAGAATGATGGAGGCCACTGTGTTCTTATGGACCTTAAATGCTGCAGAATGTGTTGGTACCCTTCCCCAGATCTGTGCCTCGACACAATCCTGTCTCAGAGCTCTATGGACAATTCCTTCGACCTCATGGCTTGGTTTTTGCTCTGACATGCACTGTCAACTGTGGGACCTTACAGTATATAGACAGGTGTGTTCCTTTCCAAATCATGTCCAATCAATTGAATTTACCACAGGTGGACTCCAATCAAGTTTGTAGAAACATCTCAAGGATGATCAATGGAAACAGGATGCCCCTGAGCTCAATTTCGAGTCTCATAGCAAATGGTCTGAATACTTATGTAAATCAAGTATTTCTGTTTTTTTACTTGTATAACTTTGCTGAAAAAAATCAAAACCTGTTTTCGCTTTGTCATTATGGGGTATTGTGTGTAGATAGATTTTTTAATGTAATCAATTTTAGAATAAGGCTGTAACGTACTGTAACACAAAGTGGGAAAAAGGGAAGGGGTATACTTTCCGAATGCACTGTATGTAATGGGGAATTTATCAAAATAAACAATCAAAGGGCAAACGATTCACACAATGAAACAATGAATGTAAAAGAATTGGCTGGAGACAGCGGAGCACATTCTGGAGACTTGAGTGCCTGCATTCTGGAGAAAGACGCCCATATCTTCGCCACACACCGCTGCCCTTCTTCTTGTCTCAACATTTAAAATTATGCTCTTCCCACATTTTAGATGCTTTTCACTCCCAACTCAATAAGCTCAGCCTAACGCCACGCGAGCTTCCCAAATAGGCATAAGCCTTTATGCACTTGTGATTTGAAACAATCCACAGCTATTTCTTTTAAATAAGCTAATGATCCTCTGTGGCTAAGTCAAGCTCTTTGGTAAAGTATTTTGAATTAGGGGAAGCCAGCATCTGAACAGTGCACTCTGCATCCGCCAACTTTCCTTTCTAATTAGCAAGTGGCTGTAACCAGAGATCAGTATAATGACGAGATGCTCACGTCTCCACCCTAACAATGCTAGTCGTTGTCCCCAAAGGCGGGAATGCAGGTGACAAGCTAAAGGTCTGCATATTATGCCCATAGAAACGCATTGGGCTTATTCAGGACAGATTTTGGCGAGAGTGAGCCCTCTCGCTTCACCTCTTCCTCTCTGCTGAAACAGCACCCCTCTGTCTAACAATATTTAGCCCATGTATGTGATCCTGTCTGACCAGAAAAAGTATGATATGCCATACTCCTTTTGTCCAGAATGCTGTTTCGCATTCTCGGATGCTTTATCTGAGATTGATGTGTCATTCTGTCTGCGCATGTCTCGGTCAAATAAATTATCAATATTTTATTTGGACAGGCAAGGAGGTACGGTAGGGCGGACCGGGCCCGTACCTCCTTGCCCATTGAAATAAAATATTGATAATTTATTTGACCGAGACGCGCACACCAACAGAAAGACGCATCAATCTCAGATAAAGTATCTGAGCAAGCAAAACGCACACACACGCACACACCAAAGTAAAGACTTCAAACTGTTTTTATAGGAGGGAGAGTCATAACATTACAATATGTACAGTATAGCTTCACTTACATCAACTCTCTGAGGCCGATTTTGGTTGAAGTGGAGGATGGAGGCATAGGTGATACTGTCAGCAGGTTGACACTACAAGTACCAAAATTGTTATTGAAATCTGAATCATTAGTCTCAATGCGTGATAACAACTGGTTAAAATGAAATTAAATGAATGTGTTTAATGCACTAACCTTGTCCTCATTGGTTGGTGGGGTGGAGTGGTTTATTGCATTCAGACCCTACATAAAATGAGTAACAATGGTACTCAATTAACAGAAATATAGTGGAACCTCTTAGTTTATTTTCCTACAACAACAGTATAATACACTAACTGTGTTTATTAAGCCACAGCGCATCAATGACATGTCTTTGTTACTCACAATGCTGTTATCATTTGGCACTTGATTATCTGAAAAGAACAAAGAAAGACATCAGAAGAATTGATACAGAGGAACAATTTGCCCCATGTGTGTTTTATTATTATATTCCATTCAACTCAAAGAAAAACGATGAATGTCTGTACGTACTTGCTCTTCTTCTGTGTACAATGATGACAGCAGCAGCGACACACACAGCTGCTCCAACAGATAGAGTTAGGAGGAGGGTCTGGTTTAGTGGAGAACCTGGGAGGGGATGCGGAGCTGTTTAATCACATCATTTTATCAGGTGGTTAATAAGGCAGATGTAGTATTTACTACACAATATACATACACATGGGAGATATATAATATAGAATCCCTACCTGAGAACTTAAAGGTGAAATCCAGGAAGATTTCCACTTTTCCAGTCAGCTGACACCTCCACTTCCTGTTGTTGTCCTCCCTCTGGAGTGTCATATTCAGAGTGATGTCACAGTGAGACAGCTGTGTGACCTGGTATCTGGAGTCTCCCTGCAGATTAGTACCTGCCTCAATCAGCCCAGTATCTGCCTCATGCACCCTCTGCCAGCTCAGACTAACATCTTGGTCCATGCCTGGGGCACATCTGCCAGGTCCATTGAGGGTGTGCAGAGAGCACCTTAATGTTACTGGTCTATCAGGTTTTATATCTGTGACTGGTGAGGACGAGGACACTGAGAAAGAGAAAAAATCATACTTGCATAATCTTTCAGTATGTACTGCTCATGTTTAATATGATTATCAACACTATACTTTTGCACAGCTCTGATTTAAACAGTAAATACTCACTAGTTAGAACAGACAGATGAACAGGAGCATCACCTTCATGTTGTGATCCACCCTCTGTAAGGTACTGTCGACAGGTGTAGACTCCAGCATCCTCAGCTCTGACATTACTAACATGTAGAGAACAGTCAGACCCTAAACTCAGTCTGTCAGCTCTGTTGTTCTGTTCTTCCTTTTTCACCCTCCCATGACCAACTTCTTCAATATATCCATAGTTCCATGTAGTTGAGGAGCAGTTTGGATAAATCACATTGGTACACGACAGACTGACATCACCTCCCACAATGGAGTACAGAGGAAGAGTGTTTCCACTGACACCTGACAAGAGAATGGCATCAAATGATTATTTACTGGTAATACAGATTACATTATATTTCACAGAGTCACTTAATATTAATCACAGGTGTACTTCTCTGAAGAATAGAGTAATATACTATTATACAATAGTGAAGATAAAGGTAGACAGAAACACAACAGAAATGTAAACATAACTTCCGCATATCTTTTTTTTCTCAGATTGATGGTTTTCCGTGTTGAATGTGAGTGATGATCTCTTAATAAATAGTATTGTTATTCTCTCTCTCCTCTTTCTTACCTGTTAGCAGGTACAAAACAGTCACAAGCTGTCCCAAAAATGAATGATGGACGTTAGCCATTGTCCTCTCTCTCTCTCTCTCTCTGTCCTCTGTTTCTGTCTCCCCTCTGTCAGAGTGTCTCAGCTCTACACGTTTCTCACCATACAGCAGTATCTCTATTCACCACTATAGCATCACTTCCTCAAAGTGGTCATGATTTTTTCTCGGCGTCAGGGACAGGGGAAATGGTCAACTGCAGTTTGACTGTTTGTGAGTACCAGAACAAAATTCTAATCAAGTAAAGACTAGTTTGCTTGTTTTGACAGCATAGTCTAGCTAACTAGATGATTCAGCTAGCCAACAATAGTGCTGATATGTCACACCCTGGCTCTGGGGACTCTATATGTTGAGCCAGGGTGTGTATATTCTATGTGTTTGTGTTCTATGTTAATATTCTAGTTGTTCTGTTTCTATGTTGGCCAGAGTGGTTCTCAATCAGAGGCAATGAGTGTCAGCTGTTGCTGGTTGTCTCTGATTGGGAACCACATTTAAACAGGCTGTTTTCCCACAGTAGTTGTGGGATCTTGTTCCGTATGGTTTATGTTGTAGCCTAGGACTTCACGTCACGTTTCGTTATCGTTTGTTTGTTTATTGTGTATTCATTTAATAAATATAAGTATGTTCGCTCATCACACTGCGCCTTGGTCCTCCTCCTTCGACGATCGTGACAGAAGATCCCACCTTACCAGGACCAAGCAGCGTGTCCAGGAGCAGGCAGCCTGGACATGGGAGGAAGCGCCGGGTAAGGAGCTGGAGAGGTTGGCGATGGCCCAGGTGGGCCAATTGTGGTCCTGGGAGGACATGCTCGGGGGACAAGGGCCATGGGCTAAGGTTAAGGCCCTGGCGAGAGAGGAGCAACGGCGTCAACAGTGTCGTCGTCGGACGGACGAGAGGCAACCCCAAAATATTTTTAGGGGGGGGGGCACACGGCATGGGCGACTGGGCAGCAGGAGGCTGCCACAGGGCGAATTGGGAGTTTAGGAGAGGAGGCCACCGGGTTTGGGGGGGCCGGAGGGGAGGTTGGCAGAGCCTAGAGGGAGAGCAGAGCCAACTCCCCGTACTCAGGCATGGCAGCATGAGACTGGCCAGTTTTCCGGGGTATGCGGAGCTGCGTACTGTGCCGCGAGTGGTCCGGCACAGTCCGGTACGTCCTGTGCGAGCACCCCGCACGTGTCGTGCGAAGGTGGGCAGGCAGCCAGGACGGAGTGTGCCGGCTCAGTGCTCGTTGTCTCCAGTACCCCTCCTCGGTCCCGGATATCCTGCGCCAGTGTCACGTGCTGTCATGCCAGTACGTGCACACAGCCCTGTACGTCCTGTGCTGATGCCTCACACAGAGTGTGTGAAGGTAGGCATTCAGCCAGGACGGGTTGTGTCAGCTCTTCGCTCCAGGCCTCCTATCCGTCTCCACAGCCCGGCCCGGCCTGTTCCCTGCTCCTCGCACCAAGCCTACGGTGCGCGTCGCCAGCCCGGCCTGTTCCTGCCCCTCGCACCAAGCCTACGGTGCGCGTCGCCAGCCCGGCCCGGCCTGTTCCTGCCACTCGCACCAAGCCTACGGTGCGCGTCGCCAGCCCGGCCCGGCCTGTTCCTGCCCCTCGCACCAAGCCTACGGTGCGCGTCGCCAGCACGGCCCGGCCTGTTCCTGCCCCTCGCACCAAGCCTACGGTGCGCGTCGCCAGCCCAGCCCGGCCTGTTCCTGCCCCTCGCACCAAGCCTACGGTGCGTGTCGCCAGCCCAGCCCGGCCTGTTCCTGCCCCTCGCACCAAGCCTACGGTGCGCGTCGCCAGCCCGCCCGGCCTGTTCGTGCCACTCGCACCAAGCCTACGGTGCGCGTCGCCAGCCCGGCCCGTTCCTGCCCCTCGCACCAAGCCTACAGTGCGCGTCGCCAGCCCGGCCCGGCCTGTTCCTGCCACTCGCACCAAGCCTACGGTGCGCGTCGCCAGCCCGGCCCGGCCTGTTCCTGCCACTCGCACCAAGCCTACGGTGCGCGTCGCCAGCCCGTCCCGGCCTGTTCCTGCCCCTCGCACCAAGCCTACGGTGCGCGTCGCCAGCCCGGCCCGGCCTGTTCCTGCCCCTCGCACCAAGCCTACGGTGCGCGTCGCCAGCCCAGCCCGGCCTGTTCCTGCCCCTCGCACCAAGCCTACGGTGCGTGTCGCCAGCCCAGCCCGGCCTGTTCCTGCCCCTCGCACCAAGCCTACGGTGCGCGTCGCCAGCCCCCCGGCCTGTTCGTGCCACTCGCACCAAGCCTACGGTGCGCGTCGCCAGCCCGGCCCGGCCTGTTCCTGCCACTCACACCAAGCCTACGGTGCGCGTTGCCAGCCCGGCCCGGCCTGTTCCTGCCACTCGCACCAAGCCTACGGTGCGCGTCGCCAGCCCGGCCCGGCCTGTTCCTGCTCCACGCACCAAGCCAGGGGTGCGCGTCGTCAGCCCGGTACGGCCCGTTCCTGCTCCACGCACCAAGCCAGGGGTGCGAGTCGTCAGCCCGGTCCGGCCCGTTGCTGCTCCACGCACCAAGCCAGGGGTGCGAGTCGTCAGCCCGGTACGGCCCGTTCCTGCTCCACGCACCAAGCCAGGGGTGCGCATCGTCAGTCCGGTACGGCCCGTTCCTGCTCCACGCACCAAGCCAGGGATGCGCATCGTCAGCCCGGTCCGGCCCGTTGCTGCTCCACGCACCAAGCCAGCGGTGCGCATCGTCAGCCTGGTCCGGCCCGTTGCTGCTCCACGCACCAAGCCAGGGGTGCGCATCGTCAGCCCGGTCCGGCCCGTTCCTGCTCCACGCACCAAGCCAGGGGTGCGCATCGTCAGCCCGGTCCGGCCCGTTGCTGCTCCACGCACCAAGCCAGCGGTGCGCATCGTCAGCCCGGTCCGGCCCGTTGCTGCTCCACGCACCAAGCCAGGGGTGCGCATCGTCAGCCCGGTCCGGCCCGTTGCTGCTCCACGCACCAAGCCAGGGGTGCGCGTCGTCAGCCCGGTCCGGCCCGTTCCTGCTCCACGCACCAAGCCAGGGATGCGCATCGTCAGCCCGGTCCGGCCCGTTGCTGCTCCACGCACCAAGCCAGGGGGGTGCGCATCGTCAGCCCGGTCCGCCCCGTTTCTGCTCCACGCACCAAGCCAGGGGTGCGCATCGTCAGCCCGGTCCGGCCCGTTCCTGCTCCACGCACCAAGCCAGGGGTGCGCGTCATCATTCCGGCACAACCCGTGCCTGGGACACCGGTGCCTGGTCAGGTACCGGTCAGCTGCTCCACACCGGAGCCTAAGCAATCCGCTTCTACGATGTCCAGTCCAGCTCCAGCCAGCGGGGCCAGACCGGACCAGGGGCGCCACGGGGGGATAGTTGAAGGGTGGTGGTCAAGCCCGGAGCCGGAACCGCCTCCGAGGAGGAATGCCCACCCAGCCCTCCCCTGGTTTGTTTATGTTTAGGCGCGGTCGCAGTCCGCGCCTTTGGGGGGGGGGGGTACTGTCACACCCTGGCTCTCGGGACTCTATATGTTGAGCCAGGGTGTGTATATTCTATGTGTTTGTGTTCTATGTTAATATTCTAGTTGTTCTGTTTCTATGTTGGCCAGAGTGGTTCTCAATCAGAGGCAACGAGTGTCAGCTGTTGCTGGTTGTCTCTGATTGGGAACCACATTTAAACAGGTTGTTTTCCCACAGTAGTTGTGGGATCTTGTTCCGTATGGTTTATGTTGTAGCCTAGGACTTCACGTTTCGTTATCGTTTGTTGTTTATTGTGTATTCATTTAATAAATATAAGTATGTTCGCTCAACACGCTGCGCCTTGGTCCTCCTCCTTCGACGATCGTGACCTGATCAGATGATATAGCCCACCCCAGCACAGTGGTTCTAGCAAAGATACTTAGAAAGAAGCTAGGGAACTCCATTTCATCTGTGGTTCGAGCTTTCTAACCTTCAATGTGTGATGAGTGAGTGAACTATTGCAGAAAATAGAGAAGTTGGCTACAGGAGCAGTAGAGAAGTATGAATAGTACGTTTTTTTTTTCCCGTTCCTCTAATTCTGTGTACATCCTGCTTTTATCTAAATAGTTTTACAGGATGGAAATAAGTGACATAGTCAACATGTCAACATGACATATCAGTGGAATCAAGTCTCTTGTCTCTCATGACCATCTTAAAACAATTCCATATGTTAGCTTAGTACAAACCCCCCACCGAAAGAAAGGCTTAGACTTTTAGGGGATCATTATTGACCAAGATGAAAAATGTTAAGCCCCCTGGCAGATTACATGTTTGTTACCTGTTTGTGTAAGACATCACATTTTCTGTATGTTTCTGCATATGTACCAATATCCTCAAATAAACCTAAACCTATTGAGTGCTAAACAGGACATCAAATCATGTTCCTGTAATAGCAGGGCATATTGCAGATACCAGCTTACTGAAGCAGCACATTTAACTGTGTTTGTAGCTAAAGGGTCTGAAAAAGGAAATATATGAGAAAAAAGTATTTGATCCCCTGCTGATTTTGTACGTTATTTGAACAGTGAGTGACAGAATAACAACAACAAAATCCAGAAAAACGTATGTCAAAAATGTTATAAATTGATTTGCATTTTAATGAGGGAAATAAGTATTTGACCCCTCTGCAAAACATGACTTAGTACTTTGTCAAGGGGTGCTGAAGGTGGGTGTGGTGCAGGAATCAAGCGCAGGACGCAGAAGCTCAGTCCAAAAGACTTTAGTGAAATATTCACGTAGTAAATGAGCACAATAAGCCCGGAGGCGAAATAACGGCGCACACAGGCGTCAAACAAACGGCGCACTAACATGTGCGAAAACCTCTCCAAACACTGGAGGGAAGTACGTAGCTCAAACACCAAAACAGAAGAGCAATCACACACAAACACAGACACACACAACGAGAACTAAATAGGACACTAACGAGGACTAACTAGACACAGGTGTACAACATCAAGAAAAAACCAAACGAACATGAAACATAGATCGGTGGCAGCTAGTACTCCGGGGACGACGACCGCCGAAGCCTGCCCGAACCAGGAGGAGGAGCAGCCTCGGCCGAAACCGTGACAGTACCCCCCCCCCCCCGGCCTCGGGGACGACCAGGAGGACGCAGAGCAGGGGCGCGCGGGATGGTCCCGGTTGAACTCCGACAGGAGAGATGGGTCTAGGATGTCCCTCCGCGGCCATACCCTCCCACTCCACGAGATACTGGAGACCCCCCATCCGGCATCTTGAGTCCAAGATGGACCGAACGGTGTACGCCGGAGCCCCCTCGATGTCCAGTGGGGGCGGAGGAGTCTCTCCTATCTCACCTTCCTGGAGTGGACCAGCTACCACCGGCCTGAGAAGAGATACATGGAACGAGGGGTTAATATTCTTATATTCAACAGGTAGATGTAACCTATAACACATCTTCTCAGGACTTTAAAAGGCCCCACAAACCGCCGACCCAGCTTCCGGCAGGGCAGGCGGAGTGGTAGGTTTCTGGTAGAGAGCCAGACTCGATCTCCGGGTGCGTACACCGGCCCCTCACTGCGGTGGAGATCGGCGCTCGCCTTGTGACGACGGATGGCCCGCTGCAGGTGGACGTGGGCAGCGTTCCACGTCTCCTCCGAGCGCCTCATCCAATCATCCACCGCAGGGGCCTCGATCTGGCTCTGCTGCCAAGGTGCCAGAACCGGCTGGTAACCTAACACACATTGGAAGGGGGTTAGGTTGGTAGAGGAGTGGCGGAGAGAGTTCTGGGCCATCTCGGCCCAGGGAATGTACCGAGCCCACTCCTCAGGCCGGTCCTGGCAATACGACCTCAGAAACCTACCCACATCCTGGTTGACACGTTCTACCTGCCCGTTACTCTCCGGGTGGTACCCTGAGGTAAGGCTAACCGAGACCCCCAAACGCTCCATGAACGCCCTCCATACTCGGGAGGTAATCTGGGGGCCTCGGTCAGACACTATATCCTCGGGTACCCCGTAATGCCGGAAGACGTGGGTAAATAGGGCCTCTGCGGTTTGTAGGGCAGTAGGCAGACCCGACATAGGGAAAGACGACAGGCCTTAGAGAACCGGTCCACAACAACCAGGATGGTGGTATTCCCCTGAGAGAGGGGAAGGTCTGTCACAAAATCCACCGAGAGGTGGGACCATGGTCGTTGTGGAACGGGCAGGGGTTGTAACTTACCCCTGGGCAGGTGTCTGGGCGCCTTACACTGGGCGCACACCGAGCAGGAGGAGACATAAACCCTCACATCCCTGGCTAACGTGGGCCACCAATATTTAGTGCTAAGACAATGCACTGTCCGGCCAATACCCGGATGTCCAGAGGAGGGTGACGTGTGAGCCCAGTAAATGAGTCGATCCCGAATCTCGAGCGGAACGTACTTCCGACCCTCAGGACACTGTGGAGGGCTGGGGTCGGTACGCAACGCTCGCTCGATTTCGGCATCGACCTCCCACACCACCGGTGCCACAAGACAAGACTCCGGTAGTATGGGGAGTAGGCTCAACGGACCTCTCCTCCGTGTCATACCGCCGGGACAGCGCATCTGCCTTACCATTCTGGGACCCAGGGATGTACGTGATTTTAAATACGAACCTGGTGAGAAAACATACTCCATCGAGCCTGGCGAGGGTTCAGTCTCCTCGCTGCCCGGATGTACTCCAGGTTCCGATGGTCAGTCAAAATGAGGAAAGGGTGTTGAGCCCCCTCAAGCCAATGCCTCCACACCTTAAGGGCCTGAACTACAGCTAACAGCTCCCTGTCCCCGACGTCATAATTACGCTCCGCCGGGCTGAGCTTTTTTGAGTAAAAAGCACAGGGGCGGAGTTTAGGTGGCGTGCCGGACCGTTGAGAGAGAACGGCCCCTATACCAGCCTCAGACGCGTCCACCTCAACCTGAAAGGGTAATGCGGGATCCGGATGCGCCAGCACCGGAGCCGACGTAAACAGGTCCTTCAGTCTCCTAAAGGCCCTGTCCGCATCAGCTGACCACTGCAGGCGCACCGGACCCCCTTTCAGAAGGGACGTGATGGGAGCTGCCACCTGTCCAAAACCCCGGATAAACCTCCGGTAGTAATTCGCAAAGCCCAAGAACTGCTGCACCTCTTTGACAGTGGTTGGGGTTTGCCAATTACGCACAGCGGACACACGATCCACCTCCATTCTCACCCCTGACGCGGACAACCGATAACCCAAAAAGGAGACCGACTCCTGGAAAAAACAGACATTTCTCTGCCTTGACATATAGGTTGTGCTCCAACAGCCTCCTCAATACACGACGCACCAGGGTTATATGCTCGGCTCGGGTAGACGAGTACACCAGAATGTCATCAATGTACACGACCACCCCTTGCCCCTGCATATCCCGGAAAATGTCATCTACGAAGGATTGGAAGACTGATGGAGCATTCATCAACCCATATGGCATGACGAGATACTCGAAATGACCTGACGTGGTACTAAACGCTGTTTTCCATTCGTCGCCCTCCCTAATGTGCACCAAGTTATACGCGCTCCTGAGATCCAGTTTTGTGAAAAACCGCGCTCCATGCAATGACTCCGTCATGGTCGCAATCAGAGGGAGTGGATAACTGTATTTCACAGTAATCTGATTGAGACCACGGTAATCAATGCACGGGGCGCAACCCTCCATCTTTTTTCTTCACAAAAAAGAAGCTCGAGGAGGCGGGAGAAGTGGAGGGCCGAATGTATCCTTGTCTCAAAGATTCGGCTATGTAAGTCTCCATAGCTTTTCTCTCCTCTTGAGACAAAGGATACACGTGGCTCCGTGGGAGCGCTGCTCCTGCCTGGAGATCAATCGCACAATCCCCCTGTCTATGAGGAGGCAACTGCGTCGCCCTAGTTTTACTAAACACGAGAGCTAAATCCCCATATTCAGGCGGAATGTGCAGTGCGGGCACTTGGTTTGGACTTTCCACCGAAGTCGCTCCACGGAAACACTCAGACATCGCCCCTCGCACTGAGCAGACCACCCATCGAGAGCCCTCTGTTGCCACGAAATAGCAGGGGTTATGGGTGCTTAACCAGGGAATTCCCAGCACCACCGGGTACGCAGGAGAGTCGATCAGATACAGCTGTATAGTCTCTTCATGACCCCTCTGCGCACACATCCTAAGTGGTGCTGTGATCTCCCTAAATCAACCCCGACCCCAACGGGCGGCTATCTAAGGCATGAACGGGAAAAGGTTTGTCAACAGGTAGGAGAGGGATCCCTAAATCTAAACAAAACTTCCGATCAACAAAATTCCCAGCTGCGCCTGAATCTACTAGCGCCTTATGCTGGGAATGAGGTGCAACCTGTGGAAAACAAACAGGTATACAAAAGTGTGCAACAGAGAGCTCTGGGTAAGTGGGGCGTCTACTCACCTGGGAGGGCTCCCCAGTGCGTGGCCTGTTGTCTTCTCCCCCGGAGAACCCTCCCCAGCACCTGGCCGCAGTGTGCCCTCCACGACCGCACTTGGTGCAGGAGACAGGCCCCCTCGGGCGCCTCCTCCTCCTTTCTCTAGCGCCGGCACCCCCGAGCTCCATAGTGCTCGGCTCGGAGGTGCCGGAGGGCGGAATGGACGGACCCCCCTCGGGACGTCCACGGGTGGCCAGCAGGGTGTCCAGACGGATGGACATATCGACCAACTGGTCGAAGGTGAGATTGGTATCCCTGCAGGCCAACTCACGTTGAACGTCCTCCCGTAGGCTACATCGAAAAATGGTCGATGAGGGCCCGTTCACCCTGCGTCCGCCGCTAGAGTCCGTCCGGAACTCCAGTGCAAACGCCTGTCTGCTCCTCCTCCCCTGTCTCAGGTGGACTAGACGCTCCCCCGCCGCTTTGCCCTCAGGTGGATGGTCGAACACGGCCTTGAAGCGACGGGAGAACTCGGCGTAGGAGATGGTGGTGGTGTCCATCTTCCTCCACTCGGCGTTGGCCCATTCCAACGCCTTGCCCGTGAGACAGGAGATGAGGGCGGAAACGCTCTCGTGTCCCGAGGGCACCGGGTGTACAGTGGCCAGGTAGAGCTCCACCTGCAGGAGGAAACCCCTGACACCCGGCAGCTGTTCCGTCATACGCCCTCGGGAGCGAGAGCCGAATCCCCCTGGGTTCCGGACCTGGGACTGGTGGACCGGCCGATGGGGTTGGCAGGGTAGGTGGAGGTGTGGGTACCCCTCTGGCCTCCCATCGGTGCAGGGTGTTGATGACGTCCTGTAGAGCGGTCCCCAGTTGTCGTATCTGGTCATCCTGGCCGCGGACATGCTCCTCGAGCGACTCAGGCGTGACTGTTGATCCTGCTGATTCCATTCAATGGTGTGTGTGATTCTATCAAGAGGTGCTGAAGGTGGGTGTGGTGCAGGAATCAAGCGCAGGATGCAGAAGCTCAGTCCAAAAATACTTTAGTGAAATATTCACATAGTAAATGAGCACAATAAGCCCGGAGGCGAAATAACGGCGCACACAGGCGTCAAACAAACGGCGCACTAACATGTGCGAAAACCTCTCCAACACTGGAGGGAAGTACGTAGCTCAAACACTAAAACAGAAGAGCAATCACACACAAACACAGACACACACAACGAGAACTAAATAGGACACTAACAAGGACTAACTAGACACAGGTGTACAACATCAAGACAAAACCAAACGAACATGAAACATAGATCGGTGGCAGCTAGTACTCCGGGGACGACGACCGCCGAAGCCTGCCCGAACCAGGAGGAGGAGCAGCCTCGGCCGAAACCGTGACATACTTGGTGGCAAAACCCTTGTTGGCAATCACAGAGGTCAGACGTTTCTTGTAGTTGGCCACCAGTTTTGCACACAACTCAGGAGGGATTTTGTTCCACTCCTCTTTGCAGATCTTCTCCAAGTCATTAAGGTTTCGAGGCTGACGTTTGCAACTCGAACCTTCAGCTCCCTCCACAGATTTTCTATGGGATTAAGGTCTGGAGACTTGCTAGGCCACTCCAGGACCTTAATGTGCTTCTTCTTGAGCCACTCCTTTGTTGCCTTGGCCGTGTGTTTTGGGTCGTTGTCATGCTGTTATACCCATCCACGACCCATTTTCAATGCCCTGGGTGAGGGAAGGAGGTTCTCACCCAAGATTTGACGGTACATGGCCCCGTCCATCATCCCTTTGATGCGGTGAAGTTGTCCTGTCCCCTTAGCAGAAAAACACCCCCAAAGCATAATGTTTCCACCTCCATGTTTGACGGTGGGGATGGTGTTCTTGGGGTCATAGGCAGCATTCCTCCTCCTCCAAACACGGCGAGTTGAGTTGATGCCAAAGAGCTCGATTTTGGTCTCATCTGACCACAACACTTTCACCCAGTTCTCCTCTGAATCATTCAGATGTTCAATGGCAAACTTCAGACGGCCCTGTATATGTGCTTTTCTTGAGCAGGGGGACCTTGCGGGCGCTGCAGGATTTCAGTCCTTCACGGTGTAGTGTGTTTACCAATTGTTTTTTTTGGTGACTATGGTCCCAGCTGCCTTGAGATCATTGACAAGATCCTCCTGTGTAGTTATGGGCTGATTCCTCAGCGTTCTCATGATCATTGCAACTCCATGAGGTGAGATCTTGCATGGAGCCCCAGGCCGAGGGAGATTGACAGTTATTTTGTGTTTCTTCCATTTGCGAATAATCGCACCAACTGTTGTCACCTTCTCACCAAGCTGTTTGGCGATGGTCTTGTAGCCCATTCCAGCCTTGTGTAGGTCTACAATCTTGTCCCTGACATCCTTGGAGAGCTCTTTGTTCTTGGCCATGGCGGGAGAGTTGGAATCTGATTGATTGATTGCTTCTGTGGACCGGTGTCTTTTATACAGGTAACAAGCTGAGATTAGGAGCACTCCCTTTAAGAGTGTGCTCCTAATCTCAGCTCGTTACCTGTATAAAAGACACCTGGGAGCCAGAAATCTTTCTGATTGAGAGGGGGTCAAATACTTTTTTTCCCTCATTAAAATGCAAATCAATTTTATAACATTTTTGACATGCGTTTTTCTGTATTTTTTTTGTGTTGTTCTGTCTCTCACTGTTCAAATAAACCTACCATTAAATTTATAGACTGATAATTTCTTTGTCAGTGGGCAAACGTACAAAATCAGCATGGGATCAAAATACTTATATATGTGTTTTACAAACTAAAGGTTCACTCGTATATCAAACCATTTCCTCTAAAGGCTCATATCCCACCCCACCTTTGGTAATGGAGGGAATTTCAATTTGTTAGAGATGTAAATGTAACTGAAACCAAGGATGTAGCTAATCTCCTGAGTGGCGCAGTGGTCTAAGGCACTGCATCGCAGTGCTAACTGTGTCACTAAGATCCTGGTTCGAATCCAGGCTCTGTCGCAGCCGGCCGCGACGGGAGACTCATGGGCGGCGCACAATTGGCCCAGCGTCGTCCAGGGTAGGGAGGGAATGGCCGGCAGGGATGTAGCTCAGTTGATAGAGCATGGCGTTTGCAACGCCAGGGTTGTGGGTTCGATTCCCACGGGGGGCCAGTATAAAAAAAAAATATAAATAAAAAAAAAGTATTCACTAACTGTAAGTCGCTCTGGATAAGAGCGTCTGCTAAATGACTAAAATGTAAATGTAAATGTAATCTAAAAGAAGAATGAATAGGTCTGCAACTGGTCCTTCTCTCAGTGGTTCTTTCAGCTCAGACCACTTCTGTTTTTCTGAGGCTGAGCAAAGACAGAGAAAAATAGGTAATGCTTATGGGTTGTCTTTTGACCACAGCATCTGGTCACACCATCAAAAGAAGATGCATTTTGCAACTCAACTACATAGAACGATACATTGGGAATGGTTTGCCTTTTAGTGTTACTATGGGAACTGAGACATAGAGACACTGTTATTGGCTGTGGGGTTGGATGGATCTTAGTCTTGCGTGTCCATCCTTTCAAATCTCGTCTCATTGACTTGTGTGAGAAGCCTGGGCTTCCCAGGCTAGAGGTATGCAGTTTCATGTGGATGTTCTGGTTTTAACTTTTGAAAGAACAAGACTCCTCTGGTCACCAAGCCATACAGGGAACAATGAATTTTGAACCAAATTAAGACAATGTACACTACATAGTATGTGAACAATGGCGCTGGGATGTACAGACACTGTTTGACAGGCTCCTGACGATTTTGATCTTAACTTTCTTTCTACATAATGTTTCCGCCATTATTTCCTATGACCGAAAAGAGCTTCTGGACATCAGAACAGCAGTCAATATCCTCGATTTGGATGAAGACTTGTACTTCAATGAGTCTTCTGCGCAAGAGCCCTAATCCCATGACACTGGAAGAGAAAAAGACAGTGCTATAGAGGCCGCCGTGCAAGTGGATAGACCCGCCTCCACCCTCCATTGCATTGGCGAACGTACAATCTCTGGAGAATAAGTTGGACGAGCTCCGTTTGACACCCCTCTCAAAGGGACATTAAGAACAGTAAAAATACTATCCATCTCGGAATCATGGCTGAACAAGGACAGTACTTAATGCAGCTGGTGGCCACACCAGACACTGACTGTTACTTTTGATTTTGACCCCCCCTTTGTTCAGGGACACATTATTCAATTTCTGTTAAACCTTGTGAAGACTTACAGAAAACGTTTGACCTGTGTCATTGCCAACACAGGGTATATAACAAAGTATTGAGAAACTTCTGTTATTGACCAAATACTTATTTTCCACCATAATTTGCAAATAAATTCATAAAAAATCATACAATGTTATTTTCTGGAAAGATTTTTCTCATTTTGTCTGTCATAGTTGACGTGTACCTATGATGAAAATGACAGGCCTCTCTCATCTTTTTAAGTGGGAGAACTTGCACAATTGGTGGCTGACTAAATACTTTTTTTCCCCACTACATGTACATGTAGGTAGGGGTAAAAGCGACTAGGCAATAAGAATACATAATAAACAGGGGTCAATGTAAATAGTCTGGGTCGCCATTTGATTAACTGTTCAGCAGTCTTATGGCTTGAGGGTAGAAGCTGTTCAAGATACTTTTGGTCCCAGACTTGGCGCTCCGGTACCGCTTGCCATGCGGTAGCAGAGAGAACGGTCTATGTCTTGGGTGGCTGGAGTCTTAGATGATTTTTATGGCCTTGGTCTGACACCGCCTGGTATATAGAGGTCCTGGATGGCAGGGAGCTTGACCCCAGTGATGTACTGGGCCGTACGCATAACCCTCTGTAGCACCTTGTGGTCGGATGCTGAGCAGTTGCAATACCAAGCGGAGATGCAGCCAGTCAAGACACTCTCAATGGTGCACCTGTAGAACATTTTGACAATTTGAGGGTCCAGTACATCATACTGCGGCCCGTCATGAAGTCCAAGATCCAGTTGCAGAGGGAGGTGTTCAGTCCCAGGGTCCTGAGCTTAGTGATGAGCTTGGAGGGCACTATGGTGTTGAACGCTGAGATTTAGTCAATGAACAGTATTCTCACGTAGGTGTTCCTTTTGTCCAGGTGGAAAAGGGCAGGTTGGAGAACAATAGAGATTTGCGTCATATGTTGATGTGTGTTGGGGCGGTATGCGAATTGGAGTGGGTCCAGAGTGTCTGGGATGATGGTGTTAATGTGAGCCATGACAGCCTTTCAAAGCATTTCATGACTACAGATGTGGTGCTACAGGGCGGTAGTCATTTAGACAGGTTACCATGGTGTTCTTGGGCACAGGGACTATGGTGGTCTGCTTGAAAAATGCAGGTATTACAGACTGGGTCAGGGAGAGGTTGAAAATGTCAGTAAAGACACTTGCCAGCTGGTCAGCGCGTGCTCTGAGTACGCGTCTTGGTAATCCGTCTGGCCCTGCAGCCTTGTGAATGTTAACCTGTTTAAAGGTCTTACTCACATCGGCTACGGAGAGCGTGATCACACAGTCGTCCGGAACAGTTGGTGCTCTTGTTCATGGTTCAGTGTTGCTTGACTCGAAGCGAGCATATAAGGCATTTAGATCAACTGGTAGACTCGTGTCACTGGGCAGCTCATGGCTGGGTTTCCTTTGTAATCCATGATGGTTTGCAAGCCCTGCCGCGTCCAACGAGCATCAGATCCGGTGTAGTAGGATTCGATCTTAGTCCTGTATTGATGCTTTGCCTGTTGGTTTGTCGGAGGGCGTAGCGGGATTTCTTATCAGAGTCTGGATTAGTGTCCTGCTCTCTGAAAGCGGCAGCTCTAGCCTTTAGCTCGGTGCGGATGTTGATGTTGCCTGTAATCCATGACTTCTGTTTTGGGATTGGTACCTTCAGTGACTGATGTGGTAAACTTCTCAATGCCATCGGATGAATCCCGGAACATATTCCAGTCTGTGCAAGTGAAACAGTCCTGTAGTTTAGCATCCGATTCATTGGACCACCTCCATACTGGACCACTAGTACTTCCTGTTTGAGTTTTTGCTTTTAAGCAGGAAACAGTAGGATAGTTATGGTCAAATTTTACCAAATGGAGGGCAAGGGAGAGCTTTGTATGTGTCTCTGTGTGTGAAGTAAATGTGATCTAAAGTATTTTTTTCCTCTAGTTGCATAGGCTGGTTGAAATTAGGTGAAACAGATTTCAATTTTCCTGCAACAATATCACCAGCCACTAGGAGTGGCGCCTCTGGATGAGCATTTTCTTGTTTGCTTATGGCCCTGTACAGCTCGTTTGAGTGCGGTCTTAGTGCCAGCATCAGTTTGTCGTGGTAAATAGACAGCTATGAAAAATATAGATGAAAAACTCTCTTAGTAAAATGGTATGGTCTACAGCTTATTATGAGGTATTCTAACAGGCGAGCAGAACATCGAGACTTCCTTAAAATTTGAGATTGCGCACCAGCTGTTGGTAACAAAGTGACACACCCCACCCCTGCTGAGCTTATCGGACGCTGCCGATTTGTCCTGCCGATGCACAGAAAACGCAGCTAACTGTATATGTCCTTGTCCTTGTTCAGCCATGATTCCGAGATGGATAGTATTTTACTGTTCTTAATGTCCCGTTGAGAGGAGTGTCGAACGGAGCTGTCCAGCTTATTCTCCAGAGATTGTACGTTCGCCAATAAAATGGAGGGTGGAGGCGGTCTATCCACTTGCCGACATAGTTTCATCAGAGTGCCCGCACGGCGGCCTCTATAGCACTGTCTTTTTCTCTTCCGAGTGTCATGGGATTAGGGCTCTTGCACAGAAGACTCATTGAAGTACAAGTCTTCATCCAAATCGAGGATATTGACTGCTGTTCTGATGTCCAGAAGCTCTTTTCGGTCATAGGAAACGATTGCGTAAACATTATGTAGAAAGAAATCGTCAGGAGCCTGTCAAAACAGTGTCTGTACATCCCAGCGCCATTGTTCACATACTATGTAGTGTACATTGTGTTAATTTGTTCCCTGAATGGCTTGGTGACCAGAGGAGTCTGTTCTTTCAAAAAGTTAAAAACAGAACATTCACATGAAACTGCATACCTCTAGCCTGGGAAGCCCAGGCTTCTCACACGAGTCATTGAGACGAGATTTGAAAAGATGGACACGCAAGACTAAGATCCATCCAGCCCCACAACCAATAACAGTGTCTCTGTGTCTCAGTTCCCATAGTAACACTAAAGGAAACTGTTCCCAATGTATCGTTCTATGTAGTTGAGTTGCAAAATGCAAAAATTGTCTATTTTTTTTTCTCTCTCTTTGCTCAGCCTCAGATAAACAAGAAGTGGTCTGAGCTGAAAGAACCACTGAGAGAAGAACCAGTTGCAGACATAGACATATCTATTCATTCTTCTTTTAGATTAGCTACATCCTTGGTTTCAGTTACATTTACCTCTCTAACAATTGAAATTCCCTCCATTACCAACGTGGGATATGAGCCTTTAGACTAGAGGAAGTGTTTTGATAAATAGGAGTAAATATCAAGTTTGTAAACACATAACAATTCTCAAATTGTATATATTTGTTTTTTACCTTTTAGCTACAAACACAGTTAAATGTGCTGCTTCAGTAAGCTCGGTATCTGCAATATGCCCTGCTATTACAGGAACATGATTTGATGTCCTGTTTAGCACATCATAGGTTTTAGGTTTATTTGAACATATTGGTACATATATGCAGAAACACACAGAAAATGTTGATGTCTTACACAAACAGTCAAATATTATAACTTGAAATGGTAAAAAAAAATGAATGGTACATAGATTTCCCTTTCCCGGGTGGACGCGTACATCGACTCTATGGGGTTTAAGAAATGCAGCAGCCATGACTGAAGCCAACAAGAGTTATCTTGGGGGTTGGTTTAATGTGGGTGTCTCTGGTTGTGTTG
>JAGTTL010000887.1:0-23257 GCA_036851935.1 Coregonus suidteri
CCAGTCTTGCCACTTGTCTTGTGAAGTTGACTACAACTGCCGGGAGGCGTAGAGGCCCTCCCAAGTGTTCCTTTATCAGTAGGAAGTGGCCCAACCAATGAATGTTCCCCATTCACCTCAAGAGGCATGGGCTTGATCACAGGCGCTCCTGACCTCCTGCAGCACTGCCTCCCAAGCTCTGCAAATTTATCCAGACTCTGACCACACTGACCGAGGATGACAAAGGATCCACCGGTCCTCTGTTACCACAGCGTCACTGCGACAGCGAACACTTCATTTCCCGGGACAGGACCTGTTGGGTGATAAAGCCCGGCTCCATTCTCCTTCAATCCTTTATCAGTGACTAAATACAATTCCTTTTAGGGCAGCGACATTCGTTCTGCAGCGACGCCGTTTTCAAACAAATTCAACACAGCAGCCATTGGTAGCTAGCCAACACTACCAGCTAGCTGTACTGTAGTAGCTAAATCAATATCTTTGTGCTAGCTAGCCACTGTTTAAATTATTGCTGCTTTATGAAAGAACTAGACCGGACCACTAATTATCTTGTTTAAGTGTTTTTTTTTGTGTTTTGTTTTAAACCACCCACTCTTGTAGTTTGTTGTAAACCAGTATTGGTGCTAACTGTGTGTTATTGATGCTAGCATGCTAGTTCGCTATGTCGTCATAGTTTTAGTTGCTTGAATAAAGTAAGTTGATCTATTCCTTGAAACATTGAACGCGTGTAGTTTACAACAATTCTAATTTCTACAGTGGAAGTTGGGAGAGTTTTGATTCTGTGGGTTCAGTGAAACTTATAGTTTCTGAGGTGGAAGTTGGAGCAGTTTATTTTTTTGTGGGGAGGCCCTGCTCTCTCCTTTCCGCAGATTGTGGTTACTAGTTTCATTTCATCCGATCTCCTCGGCATTATTAAGCCCTCTGCACAGCCTGTCCAACTATGCCTCTGTCCTACTCCCTGTTCTCTCTCTCCTCTCCCGCACAGGCTACACAAACCCTCACATCCGCTTGGCTGGCTGCATTACTCTCTAACCTGGTGGTCCCCTGCACGCACCCAGCACTGGAGTTTCCAGTTCTCAGCAGCTCTGGACTGCCATTCTGCTGCCAAACAAGGCTGACTTCATCCCAAGCCTATGCTACACTCCAGTACCCGCGACTTCCTGGCCTGGCTGCTGACGGGAAACATGATTTACACTGAAAACTGCTACGCCTCTGCTCTCTCCTCGTCTGACCATGTGTTCTCGCATAACCCGGAGCAATCTGGTTCATAGGGGTGGTAGCACGAGCCTCATCTCTCCCCAAGTGGGTCTATTCTCAATTTTTCTCGCCCTAACCCACTGTCTATCTCCCTCCTCATTTGAATTCCACGCTGCACAAGTCACAGCCCATTTAAGGCTAATATCCTTGTCATCTATCGCCCTCCAGGTTCACTTGGAGAGTTTCATCAATGAGCTTGACGCCTTGATAGTTTTCCTTTCCTGAGGATGGACTCACCCCTCACAGTTTTTGGGGGATTTCAACGTCCCTGACGTCTACATTTTTACTCATTTCTCTCTGCCTCCTTCTTGTCCACTCCTCCTCCTCTTTTGACCTCAGCCCTCTCACCGTCCCCCCCTACTCACAAGGCAGGCAATATGCTTGACTATCATCTTACTCTAGATGTTGCTCGTTCTACTAATCTCACTTGCAACTACTCCCCTCCATGTCTCCGACCACTACTTTGTATCCTTTTGCTCTCTCGCTCTCCTCCACACTAGACTAACTCTGCCTCTGCCCTCTACACAGATGGTAACGGCGCCGCCCAAAGCACCTTCGCTCTCTCTCTCTCCACTACTCTCTCCTCTTCCATCCTATCATCTCTTCCCTCTGCTCAATCCTTCTCCCTCCGATCTCCTGATTCTGCTCCATCCAACCCTTCCTCTCCTCCCTTTCTGCATCCTTTGACCTCCCTATGTGTCCCTATCCTCACCGGCACCGTGGCTCGGCTCCTCCCCTCCAGCTCCATGGCTTGATGACTCATTGCGAGCTCACAGAACAGAGGGCTTCCGGGCAGCCTGAGCGGAATATGGAAGTAAAACTAAACTCCCTGTCGACCTGTCATCTTTTTTCCTCCTCCCTCTCTACATTCGCTTTCTTCATCCTGTTTCTGCTGCTAAGGCACTTGTGATACATTCTAAAATTCCAAGTCATCTGCCTCTAACCCTAGGAAGCTCTTTGCCACATTCTCCTCCTGCTGAATCCGTCCCCCCCCACCCCTCCCGTACCCTACCCTCCTCCTCTTCTGTGGATGGACTTCGTCCAACCACTTTTTGAAAAGAAGGTTGACGACATCCGATCCGTCGTTTTTTTTTTTTTTAAGTCCAAATGACACTGCTGGGTCCTGCTCACATTAACTGCCCTATACCCTATGCTTTGACTTTTTTTCTCCCCTCTCTCTCCAGATAAAATCTTGCGACTTGTGACTGTCAGTGCCGCCCAACACCTGCCCGTATTGACCCCATCCCCTCCTCTCGTTCTCCAGACCATCTTCCGGAGACCTTTCTCCCTTACTACCTCACTCCCTCGCTGATCAACTCATCCTGAACCGCTGGCTATAGTCCCTTCCGTCTTCAAGAGAGCGAGAGTTGCACCCAGCCCTTCTCAAAAAACCAACACTCGATCCCACTAATGTCAACAACTACAGACCAGTATCCGCGTCTTTTCTTTTCTTTTCCAAAACTATTGAGCGTGCCGTGTCTTTAGCCAACTCTCTTGCTATCTAGCTCTCAGCAGAATGACCTTCTTGATCCAAACCAGTACAGTTTTCAGGACTGGTCATTCAACTGAAGACTGCTCTTCTCTGTGTCCACGGAGGCTCTCTCCGCACTGCTAAAGCTACTCTCCTCTCCTCTGCTCTTGTCCTTCTAGACCGTGTCTGCTGGGGCTTTGATACTGTGAACCATCAATCCTCCTCTCGCACCCTCTCCGAGCTGGGCATATCCGGCGCGTCTCACTCCTGGATTGCGTCCTACCTGACCGGTAGGATCGCTTCCTACCAAGTAGTTTTGTTGTGAACCAGTATGGTCTAACTGTGTGTTATTGGTGCTAGCATGCTGTTAGCTATGCGTCCATAGTTTAGGCATCGTGGCTTTTGTGGTTAGGTTACTGAGGTTAGCAGTGTTTTCGCGGTGCCGTTGTAGCACGAAGCGAGCTCCTATCCGTTCTTCAAAAAGTCAACACAGCAGCCATTGCTAGCTACCACGACACAGCTAACTGTACTGTAGTAGCTAATACAATATACTTTGTGCTACTAGCCACTTTAATCTTGCTTGCGTTATGAAAGGAACTAGACAACGGACACGACATGATCTGTTTATGTGTTAACCACACACTATTGCTAATTGTTTGTCACCAAGTCTTGGTGCTAAACTGTGTGTTATTTGGATGCTAGCATGCTAGTTAGCTATGGTGTCATATTAGGCATCGTGGGCTGTGTGGTAGTTACTGTAGGTTGGCATTGTTTTCGGGCGGTGCCGGGTTTAGTAACGAAGCTAGCTAGCTAGCCGTTTTTCAGAGAGAGGAACAGAGTACATCAGTATAGCCATTGGTGTGTGCTGTAGACTGTGGCAGCTAAATACAATATATTTGTGCTAGCTAGCCAACCTTTTATTATTGCTGCGTTATGAAAGGAACTAGACCACAGACACGAATTATCTGCCTAAGTGTGTTAACACACTATTGGTGGTTTGTTGTGACCAGTGTTGGTGCTAAACTGTGTGTTATTGGATGCTAGCATGCTAGTTAACTAGGGTGTCATAGTTGCTAGCTCGAATAAATGTTGGTTGAGTCTATTCCTTTAAAACATTGAAGCCGCTGTGGTTCACAACAATTCTTGATTCTCTAAAGGTGGAGTTGGGGAGAGTTTTTGTTCGGGTGGTTTCAGTGAAACATTTATAGTTTCTGGAGGTGGAAGTTATCTTTTTTGGTGAGGGAGGCCCTGCTCTCTCCTCTCCCCAGATGTTTAGTTCATTTCATTCCGATCTCCTCTGCATTATTGTAGCCATTTGCTACAAGCCTGTCAACTATGCCCTCTGCCTATCCCTGTTCTCCTCCTCTCTGCACAGGCTACACAACGCCGCAAAACAGATGGAACACCGCGTGGCTGCTGCCTCTCTAACCTGGTGGTCCCTGCACGCTCCCCACACCTGGAGTTCCAGGTCTCAGGCAGCCTCTGGAACTGCCGTTCTGCTGCCAACAAAGCTGACTTCATCCCAGCCTATGCTTAACCTCCAGCCCTCGACTTCCTGTGGCGCTGACGGAAACATGGATTACAACTGAAAACACTGCTACTCCTTACTGCTCTCTCCTCGTCTGACCATGTGTTCTCGCATACCCCGAGAGCATCTGGTCAGAGGGGTGGTGGCACAGGAATCCTCATCTCTCCCAAGTGGACATTCTCATTTTTTTCCCCTAACCCATCTGTCTATCTCCTCATTTGAATTCCATGCTGTCACAGTCACTAGCCCCATTTAAGCTTAATATCCTTGTCATCTATCGCCCTCCAGGTTCCCTTGGAGAGTTCATCAATGAGCTTGACACCTTGATAAGTTCCTTTCCTGAGGATGGTTCAACACCCTCACAGGTTTTTGGGGGATTTCAACCTCCCTATGTCCACATTTGACTCATTTCTCTCTCTTGGCCTCCTTCTTTCCACTCCTCTCCTCTTTTGACCTCACCCTCATCTCACCGTCCCCCCCTACTCACAAGGCAGGCAATACGCTTGACCTCATCTTTACTAGATGCTGCTCTTTCTACTAATCTCACTGCAACTACTCCCCTCCATGTCTCCGACCCTACTTTGTTTCCTTTTCTCTCTCGCTCTCCTCCAACGCTACATTCACTCTGACATCCCCTACACAGATGGTAATGCGCCGCCGGCCAACCTTCGCTCTTCTCTCTCCCACTACTCTCTCCTCTTCCATCCTATCATCTCTCTTCCCTCTGCTCAATCCTTCTCCCTCCAATCTCCTGATTCTGCCTCCTCAACCCTCCTCTCCTCCCTTTCTGCATCCTTTGACTCTCTGTGTCCCCTATCCTCCCGGCCGGCTCGGTCCCTCCCCTCCAGCTCCGTGGCTTGATGACTCATTTGCGAGCTCACAGAACAGAGCTCCGGCAGCGGAGCGGAAATGGAAGAAAACTTAAACTCCCTGCCGACCTGGCATCTTTTCACTCCCTCCTCTCTACATTTTCTTCATCTGTTTCTGCTGCTAAGGCCACTTTCTACCACTCTAAATTCCAAGCATCTGCCTCTAACCCTAGGAAGCTCTTTGCCACATTTTTCCTCCCCTGCTGAATTCCCCCCCTCCTCTCTCTCTTCTGTGGGATGACTTTTTCGTCAACCACTTTGAAAGAAGGTTGACGACATCCGATCCTCGTTTGTTAAAGTCCTAATGACACTGCTGGTCCCTACTCACACTGCCCCCTACCCTATGGCTTTGACTTCTTTCTCCCCTCTCTCTCCAAGAGATAAAATCCTGCGACTTGTGACTGCAGGCCGCCCAACAACCTGCCCGCTTTGACCCCATCCCCTCCTCTCTTCTCCAGACCATCTCCGGTGACCTTCTCCCCTACCTCACCCTCGCTGATCAACTCATCCTTGACCGCTGGGCCATGTTCCTCCTTCCGTCTTCAAGAAAGCGAGAGTTGCTCCCCTTCTCAAAAAACCAACACTCGATCCCCACTGATGTCAACAACTACAGACCAGTATCCCTTTCTTTCTTTTCTTTCCAAAAAAAAAAACTATTGAGCGTGTGCCGTCTTTAGCCAACTCTCTTGCTATCGTTCTCTCAGAATGACCTTCTTGATCCAAACCAGTCAGGTTTCAGGACTGGTCATTCAAACTGAGACTTGCTCTTCTCTGTGTCACGGAGGCTCTCCGCACTGCTAAAGCTACTCTCCATCTCTCTCTCCTCTGCTGCTCTTGTCCTTCTATGACCTGTCCTGCTGCCTTTGATACTGTGAACCATCAGATCCTCCTCTCCCCCTCTCCGAGCTGGGCATCTCCGGCGCGGCTCACTCCTGGATTGCGTCTCCTACCTGACCGGTCGCTCCTAACCAAGTGGCGTGTGCGAGAAGCTGTCTCCTCTCCGCCACGTGCTCTCACCACTGGTGTCCCCCAGGGACTCAGTTCTAGGCCCTCTCCTGTTTCTCCCTATACACCAAGTCACTTGGCGCTGTCATAGGGCAAATGGCTCTGCACTAACTCCTCACATGCCCTCTCTGCTAAATTTTTTACCTGTGCCATCTGGCAAAGGGCACTTAACCTTTCAGTTGGAGACGGACAACAGTTCCCGCTGAACCAGTGACTAGAAAAGAGCTGTTTCTCCTTTCCCCCACTGCCGTTGATAAATGCGCCCACGGTTGCGCTAAACTTTTCCCCCGCATCTTTCCTCGTGGCTCTCCCTACGGTGATTTCCCCCTTACTGACGCTTAAACAGGTCCCTATCCCCTTCCTCTACCCTACAACACCAAGTCAATCGCTTACTCATGATGCTCGTCATGGCCTCTTGCTATCAGTGACACCTACGCTGACGATACACGGATCTTCCTCCTTTCCCACTTCTGATAACCAAGCTAAATCGAATCTCCTGCAGCATATCAGTCTATGGATGACGATCACCACCTCAACTGAACCCTCTTCTTCTCCCGGGGAAGGACTGCCCGTTCCATGATCTCGCTATCACGGTTGACAACTCCGTTGTGTCCTCCTCCCAGAGCGCGAAGAGCCTTGGCGTGACCCTGGACAACACGACCTGTCGTTCTCTGCTAACATCAAGGCGGTGACCCGATCCTGCAGGTTCATGCTCTACAAAATTCGAGAGAGTAAGACCCTGCCTTACACAGGAAGCGGCACGCCAGGTCCTAATCCAGGCACTGGTCATCTCCGTCTGGATTACTGCAACTACGCTGTTGGCTGGGCTCCCTGCCTGTGCCATTAAACCCTACAACTCATCCAGAATGGGCCGACAGCCCGTCTGGTGTTCAACCTTTCCAGGTTCTCTCACGTCACCTCCCCTCTCCCCCGCCTCCGCACCTCCACTACTCCTGGCTTCCAGTTGAAGCTCGCATCTGTTATCAAGATCATGGTGCTTTGTCCTATGGAGCTGTGAGGGGAACAGCACGCTCTGTACCTTCAGGCTCTGATCAGTACCCCTACACCCAAACGAGGGCATTGCGTTCATCCACCTCTGGCCTGCTGGCTCCCCTTCCTCTGCGGAAGCATAGTTTCCGCTCAGCCCAGTCAAAACTGTTTCGCTGCTCTGGCACCCCAATGGTGGAACAAGCTCCCTCACGACTGCCAGGACAGCGTGGAGTCACTCACCACCTTCCGGAGACATTTGAAACCCCACCCTCTTTAAGGAATACCTGGGATAGGATAAAGTAATCCTTAACCACACCCCCCCCCCTTAATTAAAAAAAAAAATAAATGAACATTTGTAAAGTGGTTAACCCACTGGCTATAGGGTGAATGCACCAATTTGTAAGTCGCTCTGGATAAGAGTGTCTGCTAAATGACGTTAAATGTAAATGTAAATGTAAACAGCTAAAGGAGAAGAGAGTTAAAACGGCCTCTCTTCAGTCTGAGCTGGACATCACTGAGCCCAGAGACAATCCTGCTCTAGTGGATGTAGAGGGGCTGGCACTGAGATGAGGGAGAGGAAGGAAGGAGAGGAGTGGGTGGAGAGGAATATGATAGAGAGGAATATGATGATAGGGATTGGAATATGAGGGGAATATGATCGAGGGAAATGTATTGAGAGGAATGTTGACCAGAGAGGATTTGTTTCATTAGATTACATTTTACATTTACGTCATTTAACTGAACGCTCTTATCAGGAGCGACTTTTACATTATTCTTTATTTTTATATTTTTTCAAACTGCCCCCCCCCGTGGGAAACGAACCCACAACCCTGGCTTATGCAAATGCCATGCTCTAACAACTGAGCTACCTCCCTGCCGGCCATTCCCTCCCCTGCCCCGGACGACGCTGGCAACAATTGGTCGCCGTCGCGCCCCACCCATGGGTCTCCCGGTTGCGGCCGGCTAACAGCAGAGCCTGGATTCGAACGCATGATCTCTAATGGCACAGCTAGCACTGCTATTGCAGTGCCTTAGACCACTGCGCCACTCCACTCTGCCACTACTAGATCACTTTAAGACTTAAAACCTCTTAGGCCTGACAGTCCCCGAAATCGGTGCGCTAGAATTTCTCTTAAAAAATATGTAAAAGGTTTACATGACTTATTTGATTGATTTCCCACAGTTTTCCTATTTTCAGAAGACAACCATCCAGACCTTCCTAGAACCAACACGTAAACGTCCACTGTCCGATATAAACTTGTATTTGCCCTCCTCTGGGTGGTCGCTTGCATCATTACATCGCATTTATTCATTTCAGCTCTAATGTTAAGTGCAAGCAGGGGCGTTCCAGGAAAAAATAACATTTATCCAGCTTGACTGCTTCAACGGCACAGATCATGTCAAAGCAATCACTGGAATTTGTCTCGAGCAGGCAGAGCTAAATACATAACTTCATAAGCTCTAACTATAAAGAAATGCGACCTACACATTCCTTAAACCTAAAATAAGTCAGAAGTGTAGTATTTGGTGGAAAAAAGTCAAACATTTGTTCAGAATGAACAAATCGATACCCGTTACATAGCCCTTCTCTCCCCATTGTCTATAAGGCGGGAATGCACACTGGTTTAAATGCCCTAAATTTGTTAATTTAGACATTCACTAACCTTTTAACAGATTTTGACTATCACTAATGTCATGAAATTGTTTGGCAACGTAGTAAAGAAGGTTGTATTAAATACTTTCCCTTGTGTCCGCTACAGATCATATTGGGTTGAAAAAGTGTTTTTTCTCAGACATAAACGGATCCAATTTCCAGAATGAAATCTAAATGGTCGATAGCTTCCTGGGGGGAGGACACCACTACATTAATAAAATATTTCCCTCAGTAAATCTAGATTGATGACTAAAGCCCTCTTGGAAACATGCAAGAATTGTTTGTCAGCTCAAGCTGGTGAAATTACAAGACCTGTTCGTATGTGAAATATTATGTGTTCAAGTCTAATAATTTGCTCTATATATTGTTCTGCTCTGTATGTAATTTTATCTATTTTAAGGCTGTTTGGATTGTTCATTGGTATAAGCATTGGGCACCGTTTAAAAAAGAGAACACTGATCTCAATTGGGATTGATGAGGGAATATGATAGAGGAATATGATGGAGTGGAATATCATAGAGAAATGAATTGAGGATGTGTGACGCTACTTTGAGCAACAAGGTTGTCTGTTTGGTTATATCAACTGTGTAAATACCATGGATAAGAAACTGTTCAAACATAATTTTTAAACAATTGGACGCTGTTTGACAGGTCTACAAATACCGTTCTAATAGTCCAGCTGAATATTGATTTCCTTATTTAATAATTTCTTACACTAAAATGCTAAACATCAATGACACCTACTCGTCATTACATTTTTTGGTGGGCCTATTATAATTACACAGCCAGCATATTTTATCCCTCTATGAGCATGCGTTTAACCGTAAAAGATACGTAGGGATCACTCGAACTGCAATATCTCTGGTTGATTTAATCGATCAATGCTTCAGGTCACTTGACCAGGATAAACTTGTGGAGAGAGCTGCTTTCTTGATTTAAAGTGCTGCATTTTGACCGTTGTTGATCATATGGCTAATAGCTGAGGCCATTGAAGCAGAGATTATTGTTCCTTGAACCCGCATTTTCTTTTTTGGAACTCTTGTTGATCTGATGTGAAATAGCCTATGGAAGACTTTGTTTTACTGTAGTAAGTGTAGTCCTATGTATTTTATTGATGATGATGAATGATGATGAATATTGACATTAGTGGTAGTCTGAGATCGAATCAACAACCTAAAGTAAGCCTGGGCTGCTATTTTATGATATCTAAAACATATTGACTTTTAATTATGCCAAAACACATGTCGTGTGAATGGTCCAACATTGATTATGAGTTACAGATGTTATTTTAATAAAACATTAGGCTTATATGGATTCATTGTATATAATTAGGTTATGACTGTGCTGCATAGGTACAAAAAATAACATAAAAAAATAAAATTTCTGCCAGCATTTGATTACACATGAAAGCTATGTGTGGGTAACCATGGCAATGGGGACTCACCATGGACATCACAAGATTCCGATTCTGGAAGGTTCCCTGTTGAACAGAACAAACTGAACAGCTGCAAAGAGACTGATTCAACTAACCACTTGACTAGATTATTAATGTCATATTTCATTAGTGAGAGAACACAACTGCGTACTCTTCAGAGGTAGGTTTTGTAATATAAATCTTATTGTGAATGTGTTTCAGGATAGTATATAACTTGATTTTCCATAATACTTGTGTATGAATGTGACATTTTAAGTAGACCTAACATGACTAGTGAAACTGTTGAAGAGAGATAGTTTTTGCTGAGTCCCTCTTTTTGTGTAGAAAAATGCTTCATTCCTGACACCTTGAGATGTCCCTGTTACATTGTAGTGAGCCAGCCTAATGGCTAATGCATTCTGATTGATGACGAACAAAAAAAAAAAAACTCTCCTGTGTGAATCACCAACATATGTTGTAATCAATTTATCTGCAATAAATATGGGTACCAAAAGAGTATGTTTGTGAAAAAAAAACAAGTTCACCTAACTCATTTTGTAGCTGATTTCATTTCTATGATGAATAATATAGTTTTCTTAATTGATGACATCATCCTTTCAAATGGTTGAATTGATAGACCTCTTTAAGATTGCGTTGCCACTCTAAATTGGGTGTCAATCAGGCACTCAAAGAGAAGACGGGCTGTTTTTACCTCCTTAGGTTTTTTAAATACTTGAAACTGTAACAGTTTAGGTCCTGCATGGATATAGAGTCATTTTCTACCCCAAACCACAGTGTTGTCAATGATATGATTGAAAGTGATTAGTGTGGTTTTGTGAGAACCAGGCCCAATATGGGTAAAGATGCTACATTGAGGGGTTGCATCAGGCTTCCATAGTAAGGTACAGTAAAGAGCCTGAAGTTTGCTTTTTAAAGTCTGTGTTGGTGCTTTTTCTTCTCCAATGGCAACGCCTTGCATCACCATGATGATGCCATAAAGGATATTGTTCACAAAATGAGAGAACAGCCAAACTCGATTAAATTGTGGTGAACTTTGTCGCTTTTCTCAGTAATCCAACTTTTTACTAATTCAGATAGCCCTATGTTGCGTAAACATATCTGGATCAAGGATTCTCACCTTGCTTAATTGATAGGTCGCTGGGAAGAAAACATGTGCACATTGTAAGAGGAGATGCAGTTTTATTTGGTTAGCAAGCACCAACTTAACTACTACGATATGTATGTTCCAGAGTTATTGTTAGCTAAAGAGGAAGACATGGAGGGTTCAAAACAAAAAAACAACAAAAAAAAAAATCTAAAAAAACCGCCGCGCTACGCTGACACAGAGGATGGGTGAGTGATCGGTTGGAGGAAAGGGCGATCCAGACAGCCTACGTGATGGGACTGGGAGCCAGGTTGACTCTGGTTTTGCAGATTCCATAAGGATCCAGGAGAAGAAGATGAAGATAATTTGGTTTTCAAGACGAGGAAAAATTGCCAAGCCTGATTGAGGATTGTTTAACAAGGACCAACTTTGAACAAAGTCGACTATAGTTTCTATTTAACAATATTATTTACCAGCAAATATAAGTTCTTGTAAGGGCAAAATGTTTCCATATGCCATGGAATGTACGCTACACAATGTTTTTTGTCCTTATTTCTTTTTGGTAGTAGGCTACAACATGGCAATGCCTTTATCCCTGTTCTTTTCTAAAAGTGTGTTGTAATCAGTGGTCTTTCTGTTTCAGTGTATTTAATGTCCTCAGTTCTTATTGTTGTCTTGTCATAAAAAATAAACAAAACCGTTCTATCATAGACGCTCCTATCAGGATTATGTGGTTGTCTCACTAGCTACCTTACGTTGAATGCACTAACTAATTATAAAGTCGTTCTGGATAAAAGCTTCTGATAAATAGCTAAAAAATGTCCAAATGTAATGGCTGGCGGTTGGGCATGTATTTTTACACTTAGCTGGCCCATTGGCTGGGGAGACCGCAGGGTTGGGACAGACCTGTGCAGAGCATCTGAGAAGGACACTAGATATATATATATATATATATATATATATATATATATATATATATATTATATATCAGGATCTCTAGTATATATTATATTTGATGTATAATGTACATAGTGCTGACTAATACAGTCTGTATGTATGTTAACTGAATGTGATTTCACTTTCATCATGTCTGTTGCTTTCTTCACGCAGAATGTGATAGATGTGAGTTCACTGTCCTCTGGGTCTACTGAGTTTATGGCTCCCTGTATTGACTCCCTCCCACCCACTGGCTTTCACCCATTCAGAGGCCTATACCACATGTGTTGCATTCCCCCCTTCCTCCATTGGCGCATGACGCGATCAGGATGCCACCAGCGGTTTCTTGTAATTTTCATACTTTGATTGGTCCCTGAAACCTGCCATCTGCTGATGCCCCAGTTGCCCCAGAGGCCACTGCAGATGTATCTACAGGTAAACGAGAAGGACCCCCTATGGACCAGATATACATATTTTGCTCCAAATCTGCATCGACTCCCTTCCACACTTCTTTGACTAAGACTTCATTCACCCACGATCAGACAGTAGAGGTCACCACTGCGGTCTCAGTTTGCTCCAGTGGCCAATATCGTATGTTCAAGAAAGAGGACAGATTATATCCGCTACTTCCATCCCTCCACTGGCTCGTCACAGCGTTCATTGGCAATGCATTCAATTTTACTCGGAAAACCTCCCAGCCTGCTGCTGTTTCAGCACAGAGTGCCCAGTTTGCCACAGAGGCCACTGCTACCAACAGCCACTGTCACGGAGATAAACGATGGGCGCTAGGAGTCCCCTTCCTTCAGTCAATCCCCCCCCTATCCTTTCCATTGCCTGCCAACAGTCTTTTGACGAATACTTCAATGCCACCAGAGCAGACAGTAGAGATACCGATGAGGGTCTCAGTTGCTACAGAGACCACATGCCAGGCACAGCGCACTGTTGAGTTTGGATGTGTACAGATCAGCAGCTAAATGCCCTGTCCAATGCTGCCTCGACAAGTCTGCCACTTGTCCTTTGAAGTTTGACTATAAACTGCCATAGAGAAGGCAGTAGAGGTCACCACCAAGTGTCCAGTTCGCAGTGAAACAAACAACGTGTGGTACACATCCATCACGCTCAAAGAGGGACATGGCAGCTGATCAAAGTCCCTCCTGACCCTGAAGCACTGCCTCCAATCTCTGCATGTATCCGAGACTCTGACCACACAAACGGACCAAGGCGACCAAAGAGAGGATGCCACCGAGTTTCTCCGTTACCACATCGACTCACTGCAGGCACATCCATTGTCCAGGGATAGGACCTGTTGGGTGATAAAAGCCTGGCTCCAATGCTCGCCTTCAAGTTGCCACACATTCAGAACAATGACCCCAAAGCCAGCCAGAGGAGGCCCGTAGAGGACCCCCCAAGAGTCAAGTGTCCAGGGAAGCGTCTCGTTTCCCGTATCCACTGTCCACAATCTGCCAGGGGAAAGGCAGTAGAGGACACCAACAAGTGTGTCCAGTTGCACAGGGAGTCAGCCGTTTCCAGTGTCCAACTGTACACCACAGAGGAGTTTTTGGCTGATAAAAGTCCTCCTGCACCCCCCCTGCAACACTGCCTCAATTCCTGACCTGCACCCACAACAATGACCATGGACAGCTATAGAAGACATTGAGTGCACTACAAAGTGCTTCAGGTCCGACACAGATGCAACTGTTGCCATTTTACTACACACTGGGTGATAAAAGTCCTTCCAGGTCCTGCAATGCAGTTCCAACAACAATGACACAGCAATCAGCCAGAGGAGAAACATTGAGGACACCAACAGAGTGCTCATTAAACACAGGAGGCTAGTGCAGTTGTCATCGCACTGTCAAGAGAGAGGAACGTGATGATTGATAAAAGCCCTGTCTAGCACTTCCTCCAAGCCTGGCATGCATCCATGACATGGGACCTACAAGACACCAAGGCCAGAGCAGAAAGGAAGGGCCACTAGTGAGAGGTGGATCGCTGCCCTCGATGCTCACCAGCTGGTCCCAGATGCTAATTTAACTCTTGCAACCCCTCTGCTCTCTGCATGGCCACTAGGAGAACGCCTGTTAGAGTGAGAGCCTCCATATGCAGGTCAGAGGATGATGAAATCCATGCCCTGGACGGCTGGAAGAGGCAAATGTATGTGTCCCTATTTTACCACTACTACTCTTCCAGGGTTGGGGGTCGGTCCCATTTCAATTCAAAGCATTGATTTAAGTACTTCCTGAATTGACTGGAATTGAAATGGAATTGACCCCCAACCCTGGCTACTGCGCTAATGCTCATAGTATAAAAATCATCACACCTTACTAGGGTAAACATTTGTATTACGTTTGGTGTGGACCCAGGAAGAACATCTATGGCTATTATAAAATCTGTTTGGATACAATAAATAAACAGTTACCTCACTTACTGTTCCTCTAAATTGTTTGCCCATGAGGCCCATCAATGTATGTTGATCACACAAATGGTGTATTGAAATGTGTCCACATTGGGAACAATATTACATCTAGAGTCCAATGTCTTTCCTGTTAGGATTATTGACCAGGCCTTGACAATTGAGCAGTGCAGAGAGGAGCGTCAAGGATGAGGTGAGCCCGAGGGAGGGTTTGAAGCGTGATGCGGAACTCGTGCCCATTTCCAAGATCTCCAATGGTACGGTTTCATCAGAGAGAGCAGATACCAATCCTGGAAAGAGTGGGCTTTCTGGCCATGAACCTCAAGCATAAAGTCCACGTTTTTAAAGACATAGGAACAAGAGAGAAATAATAACTGAATAAGAAGTTAAAGAATACGAGAAAGAGAGAAAAAGAGATGAAGGAGAGAGAGAAGAGATCAAAGAAAGCCATGAAGGCTGAGAAAAAGAGGGACAAGTTAGAACATAAAAAAGAGAGAGAATGAAAGAAATGAGAAGGAAAAGGCAGAGAAAAATAGGTTAGAAGTGGCTGATTAAGATACACAATGCCATGATGAAAAGACAGGATTAAATAAAGAGAAGAAGTGGTCTGAGGAGCTGAAAAAGAGAGAGAAAGCTCAGAGCTGAGCTCCTTGAGATGGAGCGAAGCATTCAAAAAAGGAGAAAAGGGAAAGGCGAATAAGAGAGAAAGAGGTGGACAGAGAGAGGAAGAGAACCTGACGAAGAGGAAAAGAAGGGAGCCAGCGCTGAGTGGAACTGAGAGTGTTGATAGAAAGAGCAGGGAGGGATGAAAGACTTGAAGATGGATGGAGTAAGACTGGTAAGAAATAGTGAGAAGGACGATACTGTAGTATTTTGCATGCAATGGAAAAACAAAAGAATACAAAAATAAATGTTTACTCTGTTTTGTTTTTTTTTGTCAAGGCATATACGCGTACAAAACATTATAAACAACAAAATGTTTCTTTTTTGCAAATTTGGGGGAGTGTTGCAAAGTTTAAATGTTGGGAATCCTAAATCGACACTAAGGTACTCCTACATGTTTTGAAATGATTTGGAATAGGTGTAACATATAATTTAGGTTGTAATATAGCAAATCAAGCCTATCAAGAGAAAGGGAGAGCGCCTTAACAGTGTTTATACCTATGGGAATAGGGAGAGAAATTCCTAAAACAGATCTCACAAGCACATCATCCATAGTCCAATGACAAACTACTGTTGTGCTGTAGTAATGGTCAGGTGTTGGTTGACCTAAAGAGACTGCAAATGCAACAAAATAAGGCAGCAAGAAGGTTTCCGCAATGTGGTTTATGGAGATGTCATCCATAGAATTACCATAATGTAATCGAATGGCCGACGTGTCCGGAAATGAGAAAAAAAAACACACAAAAAAAACATTTTTCATGAAATGTACTGAAAGCGCAACCGCTATAATGTGATTAACTGGATATGGTCAAGAGACGATATTCAGTTTAACACAGCGCCGGAAGAAGATGGCTGGCCTTTTTACAGCCCTCTAACCAATGGTACTACCCCTATTGGTGTTTTCGCGTTATTTGTATTTATTTTGTACATACTGTGTCTTCTGCATCTCTCTTATATAACCAAAGAGAGCTTCTGGATATCATGACAAAGCGTATTACTCACCTCGCGTCTGGACTAAGACTTTTTCTTCAACGATGCGTTCGCTGAAGGATATTCTACAGACTCCCGACAAGTGCCCAGATCCCCGTCATTCGCGTGAGGAAGAGACCGGAGATATCGTGGGCGCAGATCCGGAGTGCCTTGTATGATCCCGACGGCGACCTGGTAAACTGGCCTCTCCCATCAATCCCTATTAGCCGATGTTCAATCTTTTGAGAATAAAATGGACGATTTAAGATTACGGTTATCCTACCAACGGGACATTAAAAAACGTGTAATATCTTAATGTTTTCACAGAGTCGTGGCTTCACGACAGACAATGACAAACATTCATGCTAGCGGGCTTTACGCTACATCCATCAGGCAGACAGAACTGACATACTCTTGGTAAGCAAGGGTGGCGGTCTGTGTACTATTTTTAAAGCAACAGCTGGTGCACAAAATCAAATACTAAGGAAGGTCTCTCAGGTTTTTGCTTCGCCTGAGTTAGCGTAAATCTATGATAAGACTGTAGACCACAATATTTACGCAATATAGAGTTTTCATCTATATTTTTCATAGCTGTCGATATTACCACCACAAACGAACCCATGCTGGCATTAAGATTGCAACTGAATGAGTTGTACAAGGCCATTAATCACCATGATCAACCGTCTCATTCCATATGCAGCGCTCCTAGTGGCCGGGGACCTTTAATGCAGGGACACTTAAATCCGTTTCTACTCATTTCTACCAGCATGTAAATGTGCAACCCAGAGGAGAATACTTCCTAAGACCCCCACCTTTACATCCACACACAGAGCCGCATACAAAAGCTCTTCCCTCTCCCTCCATTTGGCAAATCTGACCATAACTCTCTCCTCCTGATTCCTGCTTAATAAGCAAACTGTAGCAGGAAGCATCAGTGATTCGGCTAAATAAAAAGTGGGTCAGATGACGCCAGATGCTAGGAAGGCTACAGGACTGTTGTGCTAGCACAGACTGGTAACATGTTCCGGGATTCTTTTCAGAACGAGTACATTGAGGAGTACACCACAATCAGTCACTGGCTTCATCAAATAGTGCATCGATGATGTCGTCCCGGGACAGTGACCGTAACGTAACATACCCCAACCAGAAGCCATGGATTACAGGAAACATCCGCACTGAGTCTAAAGTGTGAGAGCTGCCCGCTTTCAAGGGACGGGACTCTAACCCCGGACGCTTATAAGAAATTCCCGCTATGACCTCCGACGAACCATCAAACAGGCAAAGAGTCCATACAGGTCTAAAGATTGAATCATACTACACTGGCTCTGACACTCGTACGGATGTGGCAGGGCTTGAAAACTATTGACAGACTACAAAGGGAATCAGGCCAGCCGCGAGCTGCCCAGTGACACAAGCCTACCAGACGAGGCTAAACCACTTCTATGTCTCCTCTTCGAGGCAAGTCAACACTGAAGCACGCACGAGAGCACCAGCGGTTTCACGGACGACTATGTGAGCACGGCTCTCCGTAGCCGATTTGAGTAACGACTTTTAAGGCAGGTCAACATTCACAGGCCGCAGGGCCAGTACGTGATTACCGATGACGTGTACTCCGAGCATGTGCTGACAACTTGCAAGTGTCTTCACTGACATTTTCAACATGTCCCTGACTGAGTCCTGTAATACCAACATGTTTTCAAGGCAGACCACCATAGTTCGCCAGTGCCCAAGAACTCTAAGATAACCTGCCTACATGACTACCGACCCGTATCACTGATCTCTGTAGACCATGAAGTGGCTTTGAAAGACTGGTCATGCTTCAAAATCAGCAGCGATAATCCACAAGAAACCCTAGACCCACTCACAATTTGCATACCCGCCCCAACAGTGATCCCACAGATGATGCAATCTCCTATCCGGCTTCCAGAACACTATGCCCTTATCCCACCTCGACTAAGACGAACACCTGGACGTGAGGAATTCTATTCATTGACTACGGCTTCATCATTTCAACACCATAATGCCCTCTAAGCTCATCACAAAGCTAGAGGATACTGGGACTAAACACCTCCCTCTGCAACTGGATCCTGGACTTCCTGACGGGGCCGCCCCCAGGTGGTAAGGGTAGGTAATCAACCACATCTGCCACACTTAATCCTCAACACGGGGGCCCCTCAGGGGTGCGTGCTCAGTCCCCTCCTGTACTCTCTGTTCACGTCCATGACTACTGCATTGCCAGGCACAGACTCCCAACATCAATCGTATTAAGTTTGGGGCCGACATACACAACCGTGGTAGGCCCTGATCACCGACAACACGATTAGACCAGCCTTTAGGATGAGTCCAGATGATCTGGCCGGTTGTGCCAGGACAACAACCTCTCCCTTCAACGTGATCAAGACAAAGGAGATGATTTGTGGAATACAGGAAAAAAAGAGACTGAGCACTGCCCTCCATTCTCATCGACGGTAGGCCTGAAGTGTAACAGGGGGAGATCTTCAAGTTCCTTGGTGTCCGACATCACCCAACGACTATCATGGTCGCGAAACACACCAAGACAGGTCGTGAAGAGGGCCACGACAAAAGCCTATTCCCCCTCAGGAGACTAAAAAGATTTGAGCATGGGTCCTCAGAGCCTCAAAAAATTCTACATCCGGCACCATCGAGAGGCATCCTGACTGGTTTTGCATCAACCCTGGTAATGGCAACTGCTTTTTTTGCGCTCTGACGCGCAAGGCACTACAGATGGTATTGCGTACGGCCCAGTACATCACTGGGCCAAGCTCCCTTCCTCCAGGACCTCTATATCCAGCGGTGTCATAGGAAGGCCCTCAAAATTGTCAAAGACCTCCAGCCACCCTAGTCCTAGACTGTTCTCTCTGCGACCCGCGCCAGGCAAGGGTACGGAGTGCAAAGTCTAGGTCCAAAAGACTTTCTCACAGCTTCTACCCCCAAGCCATACTACTCCCTGAACAGCTAATCATGGCTAACCCTGACTATTTGCACTGCCCCCCCTAACCATCTTTTTTGACGTGGCTGGCTGCTACTCCTGTTTAAGTATTTTTGCATATTTCACTGGTAACTCTACACCACATGTACATATTAATTAACCTCAACTAACCTCAACTAGTCCTGGTGCGCTCACGAACATTGAACTATTGCAAACGTACCCCCCTGTAATATAGCCTCCTACTACTGTCAAATTTATTTTACTGTATATATAGCCTCCTACTGTCACTTAGTTTTACTTTCTGCTCTTTTTTTTCTCAATCACTTTTTTGTTGTGGTTTTAATTCTTACTTGTTTGTTTAAAAATAAATGCCACTGATGGTTAAAGGGCTGTAAGTAATCATTTCACTGTAATGTCTGCAACTGTTGTATTCGGCGCATGTGACCAATAAAATTTGATTTGATTTGATTTGATTTGATTTTGAGACTCGTAAATGCAATAGGAATGACATGTATCTGTTTCTCTGTTTCGTTTTCTCTCTTTTACCTTGCTTTTGTTATTTTGTTATTTTTATAATGTTTTGTTATTTACATTTCTGTAAAATGTAATGATTACAAAAAACATTTCATTTAAAATTTCATTTAGTATCATACTGTATCATTCTCAGATAACTATTATTATTTTCCTACTCATATTTTTTTGCTTTTGAAGCTTAAATATTTTGTAATATAAATGTTATGACTGAACCTGAGGGTAATCAAAGGGCGAAGAGATAAGGGTACCAATGAAAACTTCTTCCCTCACGGTTTCTAAGTGATGAGTGAAGTTTAACAGTGCCCTCCTGAATTATTGGCACCAGTAGGAAATGTGAACAAAAAAGGCTGTGAAAACATGTCAATTGTGTCTATATCAGCTTTGATCTTACACTCAAAATATCATATTTTATTATTTATTTTTATTTCACCTTTATTTAACCAGGTAGCCAGTGGGAACACAGTTCTCATTTAACAACTGCGACCTGGACTAAGATAAGCCAAGTTAGTGCGATAAAACAACACACAGAGTTACTTATGTGGTAATAAAAAAACCATTTAAAAAAAATACAACAGAAAATAGCTAAACAGTGTGTGCAAAATGTAGGCAAGTTATTGGAGTAAGGCATAAATAGGCTATAGTGCAAAAATAAATTACAATTAGGTATTAACACGGAACGCTAGATGTGTGCAAGAGATGATGTTGCAAATAGGATTACTGGGGTGCAAAAGAACAAAAGTCAAATAACACTTTAGGGATGAGGTAGTTTGGGTAGGGCTATTTCAGATGTGCTGTGTAACAGGTGCAAGTGATGCAGTAAGGTGCTCTAACAACGGATGCTTAAAGTTAGTGAGGGAGATAAGAGTCTCCATCTTCAGAGATTTTTTGCAGATTCGTTCCAGTCATTGGGCAGCAGAGAACTGGAGGAATGGCGGGGCCCAAAGGAGGTGTTTGGGCTTTGGGGATGACCAGTGAGATATACCTGCTGGAAGCGCAAGACATACGTATTGGTTGCTGCGAGGGTAACCAATGACCTCTGATGAGGCGGAGATATAACTAGGGTTGCCTAGCAGTGATTTAATAGATGGCCTGGAGCCCATGGGTTTGACAACGAACAATGTAGTGAAGGACCAGCCAACAAGAGAGCGTACAGGTCCACCGTGTGATGTAGTGTATTGGGCCTTTTGGAGACACAACGAATGGCACAGTGATAGACTACATTCCATTTTGCTGAGTATAGTGTTGGAGGCTTATTTTGTAAATGACATCGCCGAAAGTCAAGGATCGGTAGGAATAGTCATTTTTACGAGGGCATGTTTGGCAGCATGAAGTGAAGGTGGCTTTGTTTGCGGTTACTAGGGAAGCCCGATTCTAGAGTAAACTTTTGGATTGGAAGAATTATTAATGTGAGTCCTGGAATGAAGAGTTTAGCAGTCTCACCCAACACTTAAGTATTTGGTAGTTGTTCCACATACTCTGAGGTCAGAACCCGTCCGAGGAGTATTGATTCTAGTCCGGGTTGGGCGGGTGCCCGGCAGGCCGTTTCGAAGAAATATAAAGATTGAAGAGCAATGCATTTTTTATGTTTTAACTGAGTGTTTAAGAGCAGTTTGTAGGCTACTGCGAGCAGTGTTTGTATGGCAATTGCAGCTCGTTTGGAGGTATTGTTTAACACAGTGGTCCCATGAGGTCCAGATTTAATACAAAATGGTGTCGGTGCTGCGTAGAGTTGGATCTGGAGAGTCATACCAGCAGCAACGAGCGACATCATTGATAATAACACAGAGAAAGGAGAGTCGGCCCAAGAATTGAAACCCTGTGGGCTAACGCCCCATAGAGACTGGCCATATGTCCAGACAACAGGCCCTACCTATTTGACACATTGACCTCTATCTGTAGAAGTTAGTTTTGGTGAACGCAGGCGAGGCAGTCATTTGATAAACCAAGGCTATTTAGTCTGCAAATAAGAATTGCGGTGGTTTGACAGAGTCGAAAAGCCCTTGCGACAGGTCGGATGAAGACGGCTGCACCGTCTGTCTATTATCAATCGCTGGTTATAAATATTTGTTTTAGGACCTTGAGCATGGGCTGATTTGCACCCATGACCAGCTCGGAAAACCGGAATTGTCCTAGCGGAGAAGGTACGGTGGTATTCGAAATGGGTCGGTGATCTGTTTGTTTAACATTGGCGTTCAAATAATTTCGAAAGGCAAGTGGCAGGATGGATATATGGTCTGTACCAGTTTTGGATCTAGAGTGTCAACCGCCCTTTTGAAGAGGGGGATGACCTGCGCAGCTTTCCAAATCTTCTGGGGATTATCAGGACGTTATGAATTAGAGGTTGAACATGCTAGTAATAGGGGTTTTGCGACAATTTCGGGGCGGGCCCCTAGTTTTAGAAAGAAAGGTTCCAGATTTTCCGAGCCTCAGCTGATTTGTAGGGGGTCCGGAGTTTGTCAGCTCTTTCCATAACATCAGCTTGTCCTGAATTTGTGTGTGGAAGTAGAAGTGGGGGGGGTCATGGGCAAGTTTGCATCTGAGGTGGCAAAGTTGGGAGCACTGGGTAAGTGGGGGGGGGGTAGCCAGGTTAAAAGCATGGCCAGGCCGTAGCAAAAATGCTTGTTGGAAATTCCTCGATTATTTGGTAGATTTATATCCGGTGGTGATAGTGGTTCCGAAGGTGTAGCCTCAGTGCATTGGCGAGCTGGAGAGGAAGTGCTTCATTATTCATCCATGGAACTTTAAAACAGTGTCCCAAACCCTTTTGGATTAGTGCTAAAGGATGCAAAATTTCTGTTTGAAAAAGTTTAGGCCTTTTTGCTTTCCCTGACTGCTTTGTGTATATTTGGTTCCTAAACTTCCCTGAAAAGTTTGCATATCGCGGGGCTATTTGATAGCTAAGGCAGTTTCGCCACATGATGTTTTGTGTGCTGGTTCAAAATGGCAGTCCAAGTCTGTAGAGAAACCATGGGCTATATCTGTTCTTAGTCTCTGTATTTTTTTGAATGGGTGGCAGGTTTATTTTAGGATGGAGAGGAAATTACTTTTAAAGAACAACTCAGGCATCCTCTACTGACGGAATGATATCTATATCCCATTTCCAGGATACCTGGGCCAGGTCATTTGGGAGGCCCTGTCTTGCTAAATTGTTTTTAGGGAGCTTTGGACCTTGATGACGGGGTGTCGTTTGACCACGGACACCGTTAACGGGACGCAGGCAATAAGGCAGTGATCGCTGAGATCCTGGTTGAAGACAGCGGAGGTGTATTTAGAGGGTAAGTTAGTCAGGATGATATCTATGAGGGTACCCATGTTTACGGATTAGGGTTTACCTGGTGGGTTCCTTGATAATTTGTGTGAATTTGGGCATCTAGTTTTGGGTTGTAGGATGGCCGGGGGGTTAGCAAAATCCATTAGGTCACCAAGCAGTACGAACTTGAGGATAATGGGGAACATTTAGGTGTAGGGAACTGGGGGGGGGTTTGGGGGGGGAATTTTTTTG
>JAGTTL010000888.1:0-23230 GCA_036851935.1 Coregonus suidteri
TTTTAGGCCTGGTGTGAAGGAGTGGTGGGGAGGGGGGTTGAGGGGGAGGGGGACAAAAGAGGTTTGGGCAGATAAAAAGTCACATCATTAACCCGGGGGAAATTTACTGTCCATTTTAAAAAGGTCTTTTTTCCAAAATTAGGAGATGGGGGGGGGGGGGGGGGGGGGGGGGGGGATGTGGGGGGATGAAGGGCTCGATTGGCTGAAAAGGGTCTGGGGGGGGTTTGCGGAGTAAAAGGCTGTGGCCTGGGGTTTTTTTTGGGGGGGAAATCGGGGGGATGAGGGGAAATTCATTTGGGGACGGGCCCTTGTTCGGGGCAGAGGTTGTTTGGGAAACCCGCTGACATTGCGGGCATAGGTTGTTTGGGAGCGCTGACTTTGGGCCGGGGCAGTAGGTTGGGGAAAGCGCGGACTTGCCTTGCCTCCCGCCTGCCCTGCCCCACTCGGGCTCTGATTTGGCCCAGTGGGGATGAGAAGGGGAAAGGGCATTAACCCTTTTAAACAAAATTTCCAGCCTCACCCAAACAGCAAAAAAATTTTTGGGCATCATTTATTGCAAAGTTTCCCCAAAACATGGCTTTAGGACGCTAAAAATTTCTATACAAACTGAAACACAGAGTTAAAAAAACCTTTTGTGTCCCCCGAGGGGGTTTTGTCGCTCTAGCTAAAAATTCCGTTTTTGGTTACATTAAATTCGGGATGAGTATAAATAAATTTAATTTTTTTGGTTTGGGAAAAGGGTTTTGGGTTTAATTTTTTTGGGAAAACCCAGAAATTTAAATGCATTTTTGGGGCAGGTTAAACCTAAAAAAAAAAAATTGAAGATTAAAAATTTTTAAAATGCAAAAATTGGCCCAAAAAAAAAATTCCTAAAAAAAAAATTCCCCACACTTGACCTTTCTCATTTTTGGCTATGTTAATGTAAAAAAAGGGACCCTACCACATTTTCCCCAAAGGGGTTCTTTTTAAAACAAAAAAAATGTTTTGTTTTCATTTCAGGCCTTGTTGAAAAACTCAATCAATTCCCCCCCCCAAAGGGTTTTTGTTATAAAAGTAACCCCCTTTATTTTGGCCTTTCCACAAAATTTAAAAAAACTCAAAAAATTTCCCAATTTAAGAAAGAAAAAAAACAAGCCCCTTTGATTTTCCAGCCATTCCAGGAAACGTTTTCCCCTTTAATTAAATTTAATTTCGGGATGGGGGACAAACCAATCAAAAAGGGGGAATTATAAATCTTTACAATGCTGTGGATCGCTGAGTAGGTTTAAAAAAATGGAAGCCCTGAGTAAACCCCACTCAGATTTTAAAATCTCCCCAACCAGGGGTGAACCCCGGGGTTGGGGGTTCGTTTCCCCACAAGGGGCCATATGAAAATGTATGCCCCTCACTACTGTAAGTTGGTCGGATAAAAATTTCCCTGCTAAAATTACAAAATTTGAAAATTTGTAACCTATCGGAAAAAAGGGGCCCGTTTTGAAAAAAAGCCTTAATGTTTTATGGAGTTACTCAGGGGGCTGCCATATTGAAAAATTAAAACCCATCGATTCCAGTTAAACCCATCTGCCCTTTAGAAATGGTTTTTACATAGGCCGACAGTATTACTGAAAATTTACAATGCTGGGGGATCGCTGAGTTTTTAAAAAACTAAAAAAAAGGGAAAACCCCCTTTCAAAAACACTTTACTTTAAATGTGGATTTTTTAACGGATGCCTGAATGAATCGTAAATAATAATGATGAAAAATTTTAAAAAAACCCCCAAATATCAATATTTTTCCCCAAAAATGTAACCCCCCCTGTTATTGTAAAGGGTAAAGGGGTTTCATTTTTGGGGGTATGTTATTTGTGTGTTTTTAACTTTCTAAAATCATCATTTTTCCGTTTTCTTCGGGACATCCGAAAATATGGTGCATCCACTTTAAAATGTAGAAGTTTTAGAAAAAATATTCTATTTCTTATTTACAATAGAATTGATTTCCAAAATTTTAAATTTTAAATTTCTATTGGTCAAAAAATAATTAAAACAAAACCAAAAACAAACAAAAATGCTTTCCCAAAAAATGTTTTAGAGTAAACCATGTAGTCATTGCGTACAAATGAATTTTGGACAAAATCCTTACAGTTAAAGTCGGAAGTTACAACACCTTAGCCAAATACTTTAAAAAACTCTTTTTTTTTCAAATTCCTCTTTTAATCTTTAGAAAAATTTTCCCCCTGTTTGGTCATTGGGGATCACCATTTATTTTAAAAATGAGAAATGTCAAATAATAGAAAAGGAATGTTTTTATTTACTTTTATTTTTTTCATCACTTTCCCCAATGGGTCAGAAATTTAAAACATACCTCAATTGTTTTTGGTAGCATTGCCCTTCTAATTTTTTAAAATTTGGGGAAAAAAACTTTTCCCCCACAAGCTTCCCAAAATTTAAGTTGGGTAAATTTTTGGGCTCACTCCCCCTTTAACAGAGCTGGTAAACGAGTCAGGGTTTAAAAAGGCCCTTTGCTCGCACACCCCCTTTTTCAGTTCTCCCCAAAAAATGTTCTAAAAGGAATTGGGTGGGGGTTTGTGAGGGTTTTTGGGAGCAGTGGGCTTCTTCCTTGTTTAAAAGCAGCCGTTAAAGGTTTAATTAATTATGGACTCTTTTTACTGTGGATATAGAAATTTTTTGAAACCCGTTTCTCCAGTTTTTCCCCAACCCCCTTTTGTGTTGTTCGGGGGTTTGTTTTTTCACTTTTCCCCAACCAAAGTACGTTTCTCTGGGAACAAACCCGTCTCCTTCCTGAGTGGTATGACGGCTGCGGGGTTTCCCAGGGGGTTTTATACTTGCGTACTATTTTTGTACAGATAAAACGGGGTTCCCTTCAGGCGTTTGGAAAGCCCCCCAAAGGGATAAACCCAAAGACTTTGGGGGGCCCCTTATTTTTTTGAGGTCTTGGTGATTTTTTTTGTTTTCCCCCCATGATGCCAAGCAAAGAGGCACTGAGTTTAAAAGGGGGGGCCCTTTAAAATACATCCACCGGGGCACCTCCAATTGACTAAAATTAGTAAATTGCCTATCAAAAGTTCAAAAGCCTTTGATATAAATTTTTTGGAATTTACCAAGTTTTTAAAAAAGGCACAGTCAACTTAGGTATGTAACCCTTCGGCCCCACTGGAATTGTGATACTTAAATTTATAAGGGGAAAATAATCTGAGGGAAAAAAAAAATTTTTTGGAAAAGTTACTTGTTTTCATGCAAAAAATGATATCCAAAACCGACTTGAAAAAATTTAAGTTTTTTAAACCCGAATTTGGAGGGGGTTAAAAAAAAATTTTTTAAAATGACCCCAACCAAAGTGTATTTAAATTTCCGACTTAACGTAACCTTGTACGCTTTAAACACATAAAAGGGTGAATTGGTCCCATATTTTTTGGCCCCAAAAAATGGCGGCACTATTTTCCAAAATTTGCTGAAATTTTTCAAAAACATTTCCCCGATAGGGTTTAAAATACCCCCCAAATTAAAGCTGCAGTTTGCATTTTAACCCCCATAAAATTGTTTTTTCCCAAACCCAAAAGTAAGGGATACAACCCAAAAACCAGAAAACACATGGCACTGCCCCAAAATACTTTTGGAGCTCATGTTTATAAATCCTTCCCCCTTTTCCTTTTTCTTATTAAAGTAAAAAAATTTGGGGTTATTTTTGGAACCTTTCAAAATGGACATAAGGAATTAGCTCTGGTAAACCCCCTCACGGGCACATCCCCCCCTAAATCCAAATTTTTCATGGTCTTTTTTGACCCAGCCCGCCCTTTTCCGTTGGTATTAAAACGGCCTTTTTTGTTTTTGGGGAGGGAAATATTATAAAAAACACAGTCTATTTTTTACTAATCAAATTCATTTTAAATCTAAAAGAAATGCTAAAATATCCAGAAAAACATCAAACCCTTTTGGGGTTTGTTCGGGAAACGGGACCACTTTGAGCAAATTTTAAATTTGGGAAGGGGTTAAAGGCCTTTAAAAATGGAAAGAAAGAAAGAAAGAAAAAAGACTACTCACTGAATAGGACCCCTCCTCTATTCTTTTTTTTCCTAATTCAAAAAGCCCAAAGCCCCCTTGAATTCATTTGATTTGTTTTAAATGACAAATAACGCCCTATGTCCAAAGGGAAGGGGGTTTACCCCCCTCTACCCCCTCCCCCTCTTTCGTCCTGGGGGCGACACTAATCCTCATCCCCTCTCTTCCTGACCTCCAGGCACCTCTGCTGAATAAAGTGCGGACAAAACCCCACACACATACCCCCCCACTACTCCTTCCAAAACCCTTAGCCCCTACTGATGAATAAGTAGCCAGGGCCCCCTGGTGACTACCTGGCTACCCACCCACATGGCTCGGGCCCAAACGTAAACCCCACTAACTTTTTCTCCCGATCAGTCTAGATTCGCTTCATCCCCGACAAATTCTCAAATTTGCGAAAAACATTAAAAATCGTTCTGTTTGGGTCCCCGAAACAATTTTTGGGTTTGGGCAAAGCCTGCCTACTACACAAATCTTAAAAGCGTAATTTTAAACGTCAGCAAAAACCCCTTCCCTGGGATAGCGGGTTTTGGGGGGGATGTAGGACGATCGATAGGGGCATTAAAATTAAATGTAGGATAGTCGTCAGGCCCCTTTTTGACAGGGTTACCCTTTAAATCCCCTTTCCCCCTAGCTGGCCACAGCCAGTTTAGGACCCACGGTGATCACAGTGGAAAGCAGGCTTCTCTCTTCTTTTTTTTTGTCTTAGGGGGGGCCAATGGTGGCTGGGGCCCCCTTTTGGGTTGGGCCCAATGACACAAACAAAAACCTCACTGATGAAAAACAGGGGACAGAAAACCCATTCAGCATAGTGGGCCCATTTTTAAAATGGGTTTTGATCCTGGGGGGGGACAAGTTTTTTCCCCGGCGGGATGTGCCAGTGGGGCTGAGAGGAGTTGAGGGGAGCTGGGGCTCTCTCTGGGGGTCTTGATGGGGGTTGAAGGTAAAGATGGGGGTTAATTTTATAAGGATTGGGAAGTTTAGAGGTTTTGTTGTTTTTTTTGATAATGTTACTTATACCCTCTTTTTTCCTGTGCAAAGTTTTTAAAAAGGGTTATATTTACCCACACCAAAGAAAATTTTTGTATGATACAGCAGGGAAAACAATGAACTTTTTAAAGCACATTTAAAAAACGGAAAGGGTTTTTAAATTTTACACTCCCATAAAAAAGTTTGGAACACCTACTCTTCAAGGGTTTTTTTTTAAATTTTTTACTTTTTTTACATTTTTTGTTAAATAGTGAAGCCCATAAAAACCCTATGACATTACCAATAAAACCCGGTAGAAACCCAAAAACAGGTTCAACAAATCAAAATATTTTTTTTAATTTTTGAGGTTCTTCAAAAAAGAAAACCCTTTGCCTTGATGACAGCTTTGCGACTTTTGGGGGCATTCCCCTCAACCAGCTTCATGAGGTATTTTCACCGGGAAAATGCCCTTTTTTAAATTAACATGTTGTCCCCCTTAAAAATTTAAATTTGGGGGGGAATTTCTTTCCTTTAAATTTCGTTTGACCCCAATAAATTTGGTGATGAAAAAGGGGTGGGGGGTTGGGTATACAAAAGATAGCCCTATTTGGAAAAATACCAAGCCATATTATGGAAAGAACAGCCAAATAAGCAAAGAGAAACAACCTTTCCAAAATTTTACTTTAAAAACATAAAGGTCAGTAAATACGGATCATTTAAAAATTTTTGAAAGTTTCTTCAGTGCAGTCAAAAAAAAACCTTCCAACGCTTTTGATGAAAAGGGCTTCATGAGGACCGCCACGGGAAAGGGAAAGGGCCCCAAGGGGTTCCCCCTCGCTGCAGAGGACCCGTTCATTAGAGTTACCACCCTCAAAATTGCAGCCCAAATAAATGCTTCACAGATTTTAAAGAAAACCAGACACACCCTCAACATCAACTTTTCGGGAGGGGGACTCGTGAATCAGGTTTTTCAGGGAAAAATTGCTGAAAAGGGGAAACCACTACTAAACCACTACAATTTTGAAGAAAGCCCGTTGGGCCAAGAAACATGAGCAATGGACTTTTAAACCCGGGGGAAAGTGTCCTTTGGTTGGAGCCCAAAAATTTTGAGTTTTTTGGTTCTAACTGCCCCGTGGCTTTGTGGGACACGGTGGGGTGAACGGATGTCTCCACAGTTTTTTTCCCCACCAAAAAGGGCAGGGAAGGGGGTGGGTTTTTGGTTTTGGGGGTCCCTTTGCTGGTGAAACTGTCTGGGATTTATTTAGAATTCAAGCACCCTTTCCCCAGCAGGGCCTAACACAGCTTTCGCAGTGATACGCCATCCCACGGGTTTTGGGGTTTAGGGGACTATCTTTTTTTGTTTTTCAAAAAGAAAATGCCCCAAACCCCACCCCCAGGCTGTTTTAAAGGGTTTAATTCCCCAAGAAGGAAGTGATGGGGGGGGCTCCCATCAGAGGACCTGGCCCCCCAAAAACCCCCCCGCCCTAAAACCCAATTGAGAGGGTTTTGGGATAAAGTCGGAACCGCGAGTGAAGGAAAAGAGCCAACAATTGCTCACCTTATGGGGGAAACTCCTTTCAAGACTGGGGGGAAAAGCTTTAAAGGTAAAGGGGTTGGGAGAGAATTCCAAGGTGTGCAAAGTGTAAATAAAAGGAAAAGGGGTTGGCTATTTGAAAAATCTAAAAATTCTCAAATTTTTTTTGGTTTAAAGACTTTTTTGGTTATAAGTTCCATATGTTTTTTTTTCATAGTTTTGAGTCTTCACTTATTCTACAATGTAGAACTTTATTAAAATAACAAATAATCCGGGAATTTAGTAGGGGGTGCCCCAAATTTTTTGACTGGACGGGATATTATTTTATTAAAACAAAATTTTCCCAAGACTAAAAAACCCGTTGTCCTTTTCCACTAATAACTAAAATTTGGGGTTTTTTATTTTGAAATTTTAATCCGTTTGGGTCTTTTCCAAGAAAATTTCACCTTTTCTGTGAATGGTTTGGGGAAAACTTAAAATCCGGAAAGGGTCACTCTGATTTTGGCTAGGTTCAGTTCCAAGCTTCAAAAGGGTGAGCAAGAGAGAGAGAGAAGGGAAGAAAGTAGAGAGAAAAGGACCGGAGGTAATGATCTTTCCATAAACTTTCCCAGAAACAGGATTTTACTGTACTAGGCAGAAGGCTGGGGAAAAGGGAAAAAGAAAAGGAAAGGGGAAAAGGGGAGAGAGAGGGGGAGAGAGAGAGGAAGGGGAAGAGAAAAGAGAGGAGAGGGGGGAGCTCAAAACTTTGCTCCTGCATTTTTCAGCTTTGTTTTTACAAAAAATATAGATTTAGAGTTAGATAAATTTGGTTTTTTTGGCGGGGGACATATACAGGAGGCACCCTCCACAACAAACCTTAATTCCAAACCCAAAAACCCCCAAACCTAAAAACCCCTGTTTTTGGGGGAAATTTAAACCGGGAAGGCTTTTCTACTACCAAGGATTACTATTCCCAAGCTATACAGAAAAATTCTCTGGAAAACAAACAAAAACCTGAAAAATTTTCCAAACCCTGGAATGAATTTTTTTTTGGGGAAAATTTTTTTTTTAAAAAAAAAAAAAAAAAAAAAATATTTTTTTTTGGGGGGTTTTAAAAAACCCGCCAAAAAAAAAAAATTTTGGGTGGGGGAAGGGGGGTTTTTCCCCCCAAAAAAAAAGGGGGGGGTCTCCCAAACAAAAACCCAAAAAAAGGGGGCCCCCTTTTTAAAATTTAAAAATTTTAAAAAAAAAAAAAAAGAAAAAATTTTTTTTAAAAAAAAAAAAAATTTTTTTTTTTTTTTTTAAAAAAAAAAAAATTTAAAAACCCCCCCCCGGGGAAAAAAAAAACCCCCCAACCCCCTTTTGGGGGCCCCCGGGGAAAAGGGGGGTTTTGGAAAGGGGAAAATTTTTTAAAAAACCCCAAAATTTTAAAAATTTTCCAAAACCCAAAAAAATTTGGCCGGGGGCCCCCCCCAAAAAAACCCAAAAAAAAAATTCCCCAAAAACCCCCTTTGGGGCCCCCCCCCAAAAAAAAAGGGGGGAAAAACCCGCAAAAAAAACCCCCAGGGCCCCCCCCCCCTTTTTTTTTTAAAAAAAAATTTTTGGGGGGGAAAAAAAACCCAAAAAATTGGGCCGGGAACCCCCGAAAAAACCCCAAAAAAAACCCCCCAAAAAAAAAACCCCCCCAAAAAAACCCCAAAACCCCAAAAAGGGTTTTTAAAAAAAAAGGGGGGGGTTTAAAAGGAAAAACCCCCAAAAAATTTTTTAAAAAAATTAAACCTTCCCAAAAAAAAAAATTTAAAAAAGGAAAAAAAAAGGGGGGGAAAAAAAACCAAAATTTTTTGAGGGCCAAAAAAAAAAAAAAAAAAACCCCAAAAAAAAAAATTACCCGGGTTAAAAAATTCAGGGGGAAAAATAATAAAATAAAAAAACAAACAAAACAGAACAAGAAAAAAACAAAAAAAAAAAATAAAAACCAAAAACCAAAAAGGGAAAAAACCCCAAAAAAAAAAAAATTTTTTTTTCCCCCCAAAAAAAAAAAAAAAAAAAAAATTTTTTGCCCTTTTAAAAATAAAAACCCAAAAAAAATTTTTTTTTTTAAAACAAAAAAAAAAAAACCCCCCCCCAAAAAAATTTTTGGTTTTTCCCCTTTTTTTTGGGGTTTTAAAATTTTTTAATTTTTTGGGGGGGGGGTTTTCCCCCTTTTTTTTTTTTTTTTTTTTGGGTTTTTTTTTTTTTGGGGGGGGGGGGGGGGTTTTTTTTTGGGGGTTTTTAAAGGGGCCCTTTGGGTTTTTTTTTGGGGGGTTTTTTTTTTTATTTTGGGGGTTTTTTTTTTTTTAAAAAACCCCCCCCCCCGGGGGTTTTTTTTTTTTTTTTTAAAAAATTTTTTAAAAAAAATTTTTAAAAATACCAAAAAAAAAACATTCCCAAAACCCCCCAAAAAAAGGGAATTTTCCCCCCCCCCAAAAATTAACCCCCAAAAAAAAAAGGGGGGGGGGAAAAAAAAAACCAAAAAAAAACCCCCCCCCCCCTTTCCCCCAAAAAAAAAAAAAAACCCCCCCCAAAAACCCCCCAAAAAAACCCCCCCAAAAAACCCCCCCAAAAAAAAAAACCCCCCCCAAAACCCCCCTTTTTGGGGAAAAAAAAATTTTTAAAAAAGGTTTTTAAAAAAAAAAAAAAAAAAAAAAACCCCAAAAAAAAAGGCCCCCCAAAAAAAAAAAAAAAAAAAAAAATTTTAAAAAAACCCCCCCCAAAAAAAAAAATTCCCCAAAACCCCCAAAAAAACCCCCCCCCACCCCCAAAAAAAAAAAAACCCCAAAAAACCTTTTCCCCCCCGGGGGCCCCCCCCAAAAACCCCCCAAACCCCCCCCCCCAAAAAAAAAAAATTAAAAAAAAACCCCCCCAAAAAAAAACAAAGAAACCCCCCCCCCCAAAAAAAAAAAAAAAAACCCCCTCAACCCAAAAAAAACCCCCAAAAACCCCCCCCCCAAAAAAAAAAAAAAAACCCCCCAAAACCCCCCCCGGGCAAAAAATTTTTTTTTCCAAAATTAAAAAAAAAAGGGAAAATTTTTTTTTTCCCCCCCCCTTCCCCCAAAAAAACCCCCCAAAAAATTGGCCCCCCCCAAAAATTTTAAAAAAACCCCCCAAAAAAAAAAAAACCCCCAAAAAAAAACCCCGGAGGAAAAACCCCCCCCAAAAAAAACCTTTTGGAAAAAAAATTTTTTTTCCCCCCCCCAAAAAACCCCCAAAAAAAACCCCAAAAAAAATTTTAAAAAAAAAAACCCCCCCCTTTTTCCCCCAAAACCCCCCAAAAAACCCCCCCCCCCCCAAAAAAAAAAAAAAAAAAAAAAAAAAAAAAAAAAAAAAACCCCCGGGGAAAAAAAAAAAAAAAAAAAAGGGGAAAAAAAAAAACCCCCCAAAAAACCCCCAAAAAAGGGTTTTTTTCCCCGGGCAACCCCCAAAAAAAAAAAAAACCCCTTTAAAAAAAAAGGGAAAACCCCCCCCCCCTTAAACCCAAACCCCTTTTTTTTTTAAAAATTTTAAAAAACCCAAAAACCCCCAAAAACAAATTTAAAAAAAAATTTTCCCAAAAACAAAACCCCCAAAAGGGGAAAAAAAACCCCCTTGGGGGAAAACCCCCAAAATTTCCCCCCCAAAAAAACCCCCCCCCAAAAAAAAAAAAACCCAAATTTTTAAAACCCCCCCCCCCTTTTTTAAAAAAAAATTTCCCCCCCTTTTCCCCCCCCCCTTTTTGGGCCAAAAAAACTTTTGGGGCCCCCCAAAAAAAAATTTTCCCCAAAAAAACTTTCTTTAAAAAAACCCCCCAAAAACCCCCCCTTTTTAAAAAAGGGGGGAAAAAAAAAGGGAAAGGGGAAAAAAAAAAAAAAAAAAGGGGGGAAAAAAAAAAAAAAAAAAAAGAAAAAAAAGGGGGGAAAAAAGGGGGGGAAAAAAAGGGAAAAAAAAAGAAAAAAAAACCCCCCAAACCCCTTTTTTTAAAAAACCCCCTTTAAAAAAAAAAAAAAAAAAAAACCCAAAAACCCCCCCAAAAAAAAATTTAAAAATTTTTAAAAAAAAAAAAAAGGGGGGAAAAAAAAACCCCTTTTTTTTTTAAAAAAAAATTTTGGAAAAAAACCCCCCCCCCTTTTTTTTTTTCCCCCCTTTTTAAAAAAAAACCCCCCCCCCCCCAAAAAACCCCCCAAAAGGAAAATAAAACCCCAAAAAAAAAAAAAAAAAAAAACCCCCCAAAAAAAAAAAAAAAAAATTTTTTTTTTTAAAAAAACCTTTTTTTAAACCCCCCAAAAAATCCTTTTAAAGGAAAAAACCCCGGGGAAAAAAGGGGGGGCCCCCCCCCCTTTTTTTTTTTCAACCCCCTTTTTCAAAAAAAAAACCCCCCAAAAACCCCAAAAAAAAAAAAAGGGGGGGAAAAAAAAGAAAAAAAAAAAAAAGGGGGGGGGGGGGGGGCCCCCCCAAAAAAAAACCCCCCCCCCGGCCCCCCCCCCCCCCCCCTTTTTCCATTCCCCCCAAACAACCCCCAAAATTTTGGGGGGGTTTTTAAAAAAAACCCCCCAAAAAAAAATTTTTTTTTTTTCAAACCCCCTTTTGGGGCCCCCAAAAAAAAAGCCAAAAAAAAAACCAAAAAAAAAAACCCCGCCCAAAAAAAAAAAAAAAAAACAATTTCCCCCCAAAAAAACCAAAAAAAAAATTTTTTAAAAAAACCCAAAACAAAAAACCCAAAAAAACCCCCCCCAAAAAAAAAGGAAAAAACAAAAAAGGGGGCCCCCCTCCCAAAAAAATAAAACCCTATTTAAACCCCTTTTTAAAAAAAACCCCCCCCAAAAAAACCCAAAAAAAAAAACACCCAAAAAACCCCCCAAAAAAAACCCCCCCCCCCCAAAATTTAAAAAACAAATTTTTTCAAAACCCCCCCCCCAAAAAAAAAAAAAAAAAAAAAACCCCTGGAAAAAAACCCCCAAAAAAAAAAAGGAAATTCCAAAAAAAAACAAAACAAAAACAGCCCCCCTTCCTTAAAAAAAACAACCCCACCCCCAAAAAAAAAAAAAAGGAAACCCCCTTTTTCCCCCCCCCGGGGCCCCCCCTAAAAAAATTTCCCCCTTTAAAAAAAAAAACCCAAAAAAAAACCCAAAAATTTAAAAAAGGGGGGGGTTTTTTGGGGGGGGGGGGGGGAAAAAAAAAAACAAAAAAAGGGGCCCCCCCCCCAAAAAGGGCCCTTTTAACCCCCCCCCCGGGGGGGAAAAAAAAAAAAAAATTGGCCCAAAAAATTTTTTCCCTTTTTTTTTAAAAACCCCCCAAAAATTTTTAAAACCCCCCCCCCCCCCCCCAAAAAAACCCCCAAAAATAATTGGGGGGCCCCCCTTGGGAAAAACCCCCGGGTTTTTTTAAAAAATTTTTTTCCCCGGAAAAATTTTCCCCCAAAACCCCCCTTTTTTTTCCCCGGGGGGAAGGGGAAGGGGGGGTTTTTGGGGTTTTTCCCTTGCCAAAAAAAAAATTTTTTTTTTTTTTTTTAAAAAAAGGGGCCGGTTAGGCCCAAAAAAAAATTTTTTTTTTTTGGGGGGGGGGAAAAAAAAAAAAAGGGGGCAACAAACCCCCTTTTCCCAAAAAAGGGGGCAAAAACCCCAAAAAAAGGGGGTTGGGAAACCCCCCTTTAAAAAACCTTTTTTAAAAAAAAAGGGGTTTTTAAAAAAGGGGGCCCCCCTTTTTTTTTGGGAAAAAAATTTTTTTTGGGTTTGGGGTTAAAACCCCCAAAAAAAAAGGGGTTTTTTTAAAAAATTTCCCCCGGGGGCTTTTTTTTAAAAAAAAAAAAAAAATTTTTTAAAAAAAAACCCCCCTTAAAAACCCCCCCGGGAAAAAAAAAAAAAAAAAAAAAAGGGGGCCCCTTTTTTTAAAAAAAATTTTTAAAAAAACCTTCCAATTTCCAAAAAAAAAAATTTTTTAAAAAAATTTTTAAAAAAAAATTTTTTTTCAAAAAATTTTTTTTTTTTGGGGGGGGGGGTTTCCCCAAAAAAAAAAAACCCCCCCCCAAAAAAAAACCCCCCAAAAAAAAAAATTTTAAGGGAAAATTTTTTCCCGGGGGGGGGGCTTTTTTGGGGGGGTTTTTAAAAAAAAAAAAATTTAAACTTTTTAAAAAAAAGGGCCCCCCCCCCCCCCCTCCCAAAAAATTAATTTTAAATTTTCCCGGGGTTTTTTTGGGGGACAACCAAAAACCCCCCCCCCCCCCCCCCCAAAAAAAATTCCCCCCAAAAAAAAAAAAACCCCCCCCCCCCCCCCCCCCCCCCCCCCCAAAAAAAAAAAAAAAAAAAAATTTTAAGGGGGAAATTTCCCCCAAAAAAAAAAAATTAAACCAAAAGACATTTGGAGCAGGAGGGATCTGACTCATTGCTGAGAACAGTTGATAAGAACAGTTGCAGTGTATGTTTACTATGGTCTCAGTCTCTTTATGACAAAGATAGTTTCAGCCCTTAAGCAATCATGGATTTTCAAGAGACAGGCCTGCATGTGTCTTTGGTGAGAAACACCATATGCTCAAATGTGATGGAGTTCGGTTCTATTAGGGAAAGAGACGAGAGTCAAGTTCAATAAAAACATTTTTTGGGACTCCCACTCATAAAGACCCACGTGTCAGTCATTAGATTCAAAGTGGATTTGGGAAAAAGTCAAGGAGGAGAAACAGGCTATGAACCCTTATTTTTCAGGCAATACAGTTACACTTTGTGCTTTGACTTTTACACTGTCCAGTTGTCCAGTTCTAATATAAGAATTGCTGTCAACAACATAACATGTTGTGAATAATTTCCTGGTACAAGAAACTAAGATATAACAGCTGATCTGGGAGGGCTTTGCTTTAGGGAGGAAAGAAACCCCACCTCCAGCAGAGTGATCAAATGCCCAGAAATGGAAAAGGTCAGCGACCTTTGACATCTTCATTCAGAGGGGGAGGGGCCAGGGCCTTTGTCAGACTGGCTTTAATGATCCAATTGTGCAACTATGCCATACTCTCCTAATACAGTATATAGAGCCCAATTTTGGGACCCTTCGCTCTCCCTCCTTCCCTCCCCCCCTCTGAAACATCTCACCCATTCTTACCAGCTGTCTTGTTCTTTTTGCCAATCACTCCCACTCTTTTTAGCCTCTTCTCCTCCCTCACTTCCCCCCTCTAACACCACTTTCCCCTCCAACCAATCCCTTTCCTTCCTCCCCTCCCTCCTTCCTCCCCCCTCCCTACCTCCCTCCCTATTTAATCCTCCCTTTGCTTTTCATGCTGGAATTTGTAGAGGGGCCTTTGTCCAACTGACAGGCAAAACAGTCTAAAATGTACTTGACAGTGGGCGAACCAAGTATTTGAGTACACTGCTGATTTTGCAGTTTTCCTACTTACAAAAGCATGTAGAGGTCTGTAATTTTGTATCATAGGTACACTTCAACTGGGGAGAGACGGAATCTAAAACCAAAAATCCAGACAATCACAATTGATGATTTTAAGTAATTAATTTGCATTTTATTGCATGACATAAGTATTTGTGATACATCAGAAAAGCCAACTTAATATTTGGTTACAGAACCTTTGTTTGCAATTAAGAGATAATCGTTTCCTGTAGTCTTGACCAGGTTTGCACACACTGCAGCAAGAGGATTTTGGCCCACTCCTCCAACAGACCTTCTCCAGATCCTTCAGGTTTGGGGCTGTCGCTGGGCAATACGGACTTTCAGCTCCTCCAAATATTTTTTTATTGGGTTCAGGTCTGGAGACTGGCTATGCCACTCTAGGACCTTGAGATGCTTCTTACGGAGCCACTCCTTAGTTCCCCCTGGCTGTGTGTTTCGGGTCGTTGTCATGCTGGAAGACCCAGCCACGACCCATCTTCAATGCTCTTACTGAGGGAAGGAGGTTGTTGGCCAAGATCTCGCGATACATGGCCCCATCCATCCTCCCCTCAATACGGTGCAGTCATCCTGTCCCCTTTGCAGAAAAAGCACCCCAAAGAATGATGTTTTCACCGCCATGCTTCACGGTTGGGGTGGTGTTCTTGGGGTTGTACTCATCCTTCTTTTTCCCTCCAAACAGTTTAGACCAAAAAGCTCTATTTTTTGTCTCATCAGACCACATGACCTTCTCCATTCCTCCTCTGGATCATCCAGATGGTCATTGGCAAACTTCAGACGTGCCTGGGACATGCCTGGCTTGAGCAGGGGGACCTTGCGTGCGCTGCAAGATTTTAATCCATGACGGCGTAGTGTGCTAGCTCTCTTCAGGTCATTGACCAGGTCCTGCCGTGTAGTTTGGGCTGATCCCTCCCCTTCCTCATGATCATTGATGCCCCACGAGTGAGATCTTGCAGGGAGCCCCAGACCGAGGGTGGATTGACCGTCATCTTGAACTTCTTCCATTTTCTAATAATTGCGCCAACAGTTGTTGCCTTCTCACCAAGCTGCTTGCCTATTGTCCTGTAGCCTATCCCAGCCTTGTGCAGGTCTACAATTTTATCCCTGATGTCTTACACTCTGGTCTTGGCCATTGTGGAGAGGTTGGAGTCTGTTTTGATTGAGTGTGTGGACAGGTGTCTTTTATACAGGTAACGAGTTCAAACAGGTGCAGTTAATACAGGTAATGAGTGGGAGAACAGGAGGGCTTCTTAAAGAAAAACTAACAGGTCTGTGAGAGACGGAATTCTTACTGGTTGGTAGGTGATCAAATACTTATGTCATGCAATAAAATGCTAATTAATTACTTAAAAATCATACAATGTGATTTTCTGGATTTTGTTTTAGATTCCGTCTCTCACAGTTGAAGTGTACCTATGATAAAAATTACAGACCGCTACATGCTTGTAAGTAGGAAACCTGCAAAATCGGCAGTGTATCAATACTTGTTCTCCCCACTGTATCCACATAACCATCAGACCATTTTATTGGTAAACTACATTGTAATGTAAAAATTGTATTTTTTAGTGATCCAATAAAGTAATATAGTACATTTGTCATAATTTGGTTGTAATCCAGAGAGGTTAGAAAAAGTATCTAGATCCTCTATGAGGCTGTGGAGGGATTCTAGTTGTGAATTTAAAAGAAACATGAATCATCAGCGTACAAAGACACCTTTGTTTTTAAGCCCTGGATTTCTAATCCTCTGATATTATTGTTGGATCTGATTTTAATAGCTAACATCTCGATGGCCACAATAAATAGATATGCGATAGTGGACCAACCTTGTTTCACTCCTCTTGACAGTTTAAAACTTTCTGAGAAATAGCCATTATTTACTATTTTACACCTAGGGTTACTATACATGATTTTGCCCTTTTTTATAAGAGATTCTCCTAAATTGAAATGCCCCCAGGTTTTTAAATTATAAAACCCCCAATTCATACTTATCAAATCCCTTTTTCGAATCTGTTTAATGAATGGGCACCCTTTCTTTTCCCAGTTTTTCCCCATAATTTTTCTTTTGTTTCCAATACTTCCCTTATTTTATCCCAAATGTATTTTTCCATGAAAAAAAATTAGATTAGAATAAATAATATCCGACAATCCCCTTTTTTATTGTATACTTTTTGGAAAATTTTGCGCTATACTTTTTGCTAGAATTTTGCTCAAAACACTAAAGTGAAAAGGGGGCCTCCATTTTTTAAAGGGGACGGGAATTTTTTATATTTTCCATTTTTATACTGTTTCATTTAATAATGAGATCAGACTTTCTTTTTGGGAGTGTCATATAATCTACCATTTTAAATAGGGGTTGGGGAAAAAAAAAATGCTAATAACGCTCCCTTTGTTAAACAAAAAAAGGGTTTTGGGATACCTGGGCTGGTTTTTGCCATCCAACCCTGGGTTTTTTTCCCCGGGCCCTTAAAAGGGCTTTAAATTTCACCCCAAAATTCCTCGTCGTAATTTTTACCCTTACATTAGTCTTTCTGTAGGGGTGTTAAATTTTAAAAAATCAAAAAAAAAATCTCTACAATTAAACTTCAGGTTTTGAGGGGGATGGAGGCATGAAACAAAAACCCTATTTAAAGTTTCTTTTTTCCTTCCTTTAAAATTTTAAAATTTTGGGGAATCATGGGGGGACTCCGTCATTGTAAACCCGTTTCATTAATTATTTTTTGGGACATTCCTATGTTTAAGATTAAAAAATAAAATTTTTGTTCATTTTTCCCCCTATTTCCTCCAGTTTGCTTTATTTTTATAATATATTACACTTTTCTTTCTTGGAAAAAGTTTTTTTTCCCTTTCTTTTTGGGGTTTTTCCCCTAATTTATTCGGGGCCTCATGTTCAGTTTTTTTTTGCCATCTATCTGTTTTTGTTAGGGCTTTTCTATTTCCCTTTTTTAGTATAAAATCTTTTACCTAAATTGCTTTGGGGGGGGGGCGAGATGAGTCCCGAATTGCAAAGGGCCCCTTAAAAGGGACATTTTAAAGGTGGTTTCCCTCATAAGGGGGTTTGCCCGTAACCCATGTTATGTCGGGAAAAAAAAAAAGTTTTAATTCCTCTGTCCTAGTTTTTAAAAACAAATTTTCATCCAAATAGGGGGTTCGATTTAAAATTTTCCCATATCCTGCCCCCCTGGGAAAATTTAGTTTAAAAGTAATGTTATGCTTTAAATTTTTGTGGGCCGACCACATTTGTCCCCCTTTTAAAACTTTTTAAAAATTTTGGGGCCCAAAGAGAATGGGGATTGAGCTCCCGGGGCCCCCTTTTTTTATTTTTTCTCACTAGATTAGGGTACTTAAGCCTCCATTAATTTTACCCAAGTTAAAGTATCCATGGAAAAAAACCCCATTTTCCTTTAAAAGTATGAGGGTTTATTGTTTTTTAGTGTGATTTCCCCTTTAAAAATCCATTGAGCTATTTTAAAAAAGTTTTTTAACCCCACCATAATTAAAATTGTCTTTAATTGCTTGATGGTTTAAATTTATTATTTATATTTTCAAAAAAGTGTGGGTCACATTAGTTGGTCCTAAGGTTTTAAGGAAACATATCCGGGGTTAAGGGGCCAAAACCTATTTTTTAAAATTAAAACAATGTGATTTTCTTGGGGGTTTTTTTTAGATTTTCCCTCTCTCACCGTTGAGTGTTTTCCCATGATTAAAAAATTTCAGACCTTACAGGGTTTTTAAATAGGAAACCGGGAAATCAGCAGTTTCAAATAAACCCGTTCTCCCCCCTGTTAAAATTTTTTAAAAATAATATATATTTAAATTTTCTTTCATATTTTTATTTCCATCAAAAATCAAATTAAAATTGCGTAATAATGTCGGCAGTTCATGCTTTGGGTTTTTACATATAAACCTGGATTCCATTGTATTACTGTCACGCCCTGACCGATAAAACCTCTAGTTAGTTTGGTCAGGGTGTGTTCTGCGAGTTTTGATTAAATGTTTGTATTTTATGTTTGGCCGGTGGGGTTTCCCCCATCAGAGCAGCGTCGCTCGTTGTCCTGAGGGGGATCAACTTGGGCAGCCATTTTTCCCCCCGTGTTGGGGGATTTTTTGGGTTTTCCTTTTTAGGTTTGTGTTTTTCCCTTTTGGCCGTCACGGTTAATTTGTTTTTTGGTTTTTTTTTGTGTTTGTGTTTTATTATTTAATAAACATGTAGCCTTTCATGCTGCACCTTGGTCCGCCCCGCTTTTAACGTACGTGACAATTACATTAATTTTTATTGACAAGCAATTTTTTACCCTAGCAAAAAAATAGCAAAATTTACTAATAAAAAAAAATTTTTTTAAAGTAATTTGCAAAAAATATCGTCAACTGTAAGCATGAAAGTTTCCGCTGTAATTTAAAGCAATAAACCAAAATGAGGTAAGACTTCAAGAGAAACAAAATGTCCTTTTCAGCACATCTGGTTATTATAAGATATCAGTACGGGTTCCTCCAATTGGCGACATCGTGAATATTCAAAAATTAAAGGAAAAATATGCAATTTTTTGCCCCCGTGGTGCTTCCACCAAACTGACTGTTGCAGAAAAAAACCCAAAACTTGATAAGATAGTGCACACAAAAGAATTTTTCGGAAAAGTTTTTCATGTACAAATAAAATCTAAAATTCTGTTTTTGCCTCGCATTTTTAACTCTATGATAGTTTGGCACAAAATCTTTTTGCGTTAAAAAATTTAGTGTGCTCTCGGGTTTTGGGCACATACGTTCCAGCCAAAACTACAGTGCGGGTAGGCTAGTCTACATGTGACATTATTTTGGATAAGATCAAAAATCTTTTTTTTTTAGTCAAGCCTCGTTTATCAAGGGTCACCAGAAAAAGACCCCCCCGATATTTTTTGGGGAAAGGGGAGAAATCAAGATCACCGTGCATTTTTCACCCCCCTTTTGGTAAAGTTCATCATCATTTTTTAATCTGTAGCCTAAAAAACTGCATGGTTTTTTTTGGGGGAAAGTATTTGGGAGGGGGCCACACGAAATATGACGCATGACTCCAAGTTTACGGGTTATTATATCACTTTTTTGCCGCTTAAAGGCATTTCCCCAATTAAAAAATCAGGGCAATGTTTTGGGAATATGGAAAAACTAAATTTTGGGTTGCTGGAGAACTTTTAGGCTGATGAATTTCAAAACCATACCTGACTCAGAAATGCCCTACAAAATAGTCCAAGGCTGCAGTCACTTTAAAAATACAGAGCGTTTGGTGACTGACAAAAAACACAATATTAGCTAGCGGGCCCCCAATTTGTGATTGGGGTTTTTTTTTCTATTTTATTCAAATGGGGGCCCCCTTCTAGGACTTTTTTGTCAAAAAAAAAAGGGGTTTTTTGCCCAAACCATACTTAAAGGGGATGGGGGAAGCGAGGGAAAAATGGGGGGGTTTTTGTGTGGGGGACAGGAGGAAATTTAAGTTAACCTCTGGGAACATGAAACAGGGGGGCGTACAGAAATTAGGATGGCCAGACGGGGTTTTGTAAAGACAGTAATTACAATATTTTTTTCATGACACCCCCATCTCCTGGTCATTTTCCCCCCACTGAGGGTCTCTTCCATTGCCCAAAACCCAAAACATACAACAAGATAAAGAAAAGTCCTTTTTACCCCAAAATTTCAAAAAAAAGTTCTTAGTGTAAGAGAGATGGAAAAAAAAATACAGGGGGCTCAGGGTTTAAATTCTATCTGAGCAAATTATTTTAAACAGAACAAAATTTGTTTTTCCCAATCAAACCCCAATATAGAGTTGGATAAAAGGTATGGGCCCATCTTTCTCAGTCTCAACTTACCCATCCCCCTGAAACATCCCCCAAATCAACCCTCATGTTTTTCAAAGGGAAAAGGGAAGAAAAGATAAAATTTAAATGAATAGCCGGGCTGTAAACCACAACTTTTAAAAGCCCCTAGGGTCAAAAATTTAAAAAAAAACTTCCCCTTTTTGGGAAATTTTCCAGATGAGGGGTTTTTTTAAAGGCCCAAATCACGCCCCCAACAGAAATCGTTCTTTTTACCCTTTTGCTCTCTCTCTATATCTCTCTCTCTCTAAAACCCCCGCCGCCAGTTCCTTCCCCCAATTCTCGGGGCCACAGTAGGCTACGGGGGAGCCCTCCAATGACGCCCCAATAAATTTCCCTGTATGTACCCTTTTGGCTTTAGTGGGGAAATTGTTGGGACTTTGTAGTTATTTGTAACGAACAGAAAATAAAAAAAAAAAACAAAGAGTCCCGGGAACGTGAAAAACTGACCGCAGCCCCATTGTAGGCAAAGGCCTAAAATCCGCTAAAGAGAAGCAACCATTCATTTGAAAAAAAAGGGTTTTTGCATTTTCACGCCTAGATCGGGGGTTTTTTTAAAAATTTTAATGTTTTTTAAAACCATAAAAACCCTTTTTTAGACATAATCTAAAGTTTTCCCCCTTGGGCCCTATATTTTAAAACCCCCAAAAGGTTATTTTTTTTCAAAAAAACCCAAAATAGGTTAGACTACGCTTTATCTCTAAGCCCTTCCCCTTTTAAAATTTTTTTTTCATTTTTAATTTCCGATTTACTTTTCTAAAAATTTTAAATTTAGGTTTATTTGAATCATTTAATTTAAAACCCCCTTAGGCTAAAAATTTAAGCTTATGCATGGGCCCTTACATAAGTAGAAAACACAAACTTTTTTTTACTGTATAGCCTACAAAAAAAAGCAAATTAGAATACAAATTTTTTGGGGAAATGTTTGGGCCTAGGCCTACCCCATCAAAACTGAAACATAAAAAAGGCCCCCATTTTTTGGCTAAAATTTTTGCACCACGCACGCGCAAAATTTTTTTTCTTTCTTATTTGCTGTGGGATTAGATGGTTTCACATTTCAACTGGGTTTTTTTAAAAAATTTGTTTCCAACGTCATTATAATGCAATTTTTAAATTTTTTCCCTTTCCATGGGGGTTTGACTAAAAGTTTGAAAACCCTCTCCCTCTGTAAGGGGAAAAAAATGTCGGTTTTGCCTAGGCCTATTTGAAATGCGGGGTTGGCAGGTACCCCTAGCGGTTAAGATCTTTGGGGCCAGTAACGGAAGTCCCCTTGAGAAATTTGCATTTAAACCCACAAAATGCCCCTTTAGGTAAATCGCTTTGGATAAGAGTGTCTCCCAAAATAAATACAAATGTACAAAACAAAAACAAAAACAAAAAAAACCTACTTGTTTTGTCAGTTGATTGCCTTTGTAGGTGATTCCCCTGTAAACTTCAATGGGTTAAAATTTATATTTCCCAAATAATCCCCCAATGGGCCTATACACCCATTTTAAATTTTAGGCTAGAAACGAAACCTGTGCCTAAAAAAACACAACCACTTCTACGCTATAGCTTGAAAAAAAAAAATAACTTAAAAAAATAGGAAATACCCAAACCCTTTTTTTTCCCTTTTCCTTTCAGTGAAGAGTTATAATATATACTATGTAAAAAAAAAATTTTATTATAAATTTTTTTTATAAAAACAAAAAAAATCTTAAACATATCCCCAGGCTTTGGCGATCTAATTATTTTTTAAAACCCTCCCGCTTTGGCTGGATTGTAAAAGTGTGTTCATATTAAAAATCTTAACATTTTACTTTTTTTTACCTAAACCCCACAATCCTAATTGAAAGCACTTTTTCGGGAAGATGTGCGTGCTATTTCCCCCATATGGGCCATCCCCCTAGCAATTGAGTTCTACCAATGAGCTTCCCCTTCCATTTGAGTGATGCTAGCAAAAAAATAATTGTATTTTCACATGCTTCATAACAAAAAGGTAAAGCTAACAGTGAAATGCTTATTTCGGGAATGCCCCTCAAATTTCGCGCATGCCCCAGAGCCCGAGACGCCGTCAAAAAAATATTATACAAAAAGAGGAAACCGAGATTGTACTTCCCCAAACTTTCTAGAGCAGGGGTCACTCGATCCCCAAAGGCTTTCCCTAGTCGTCACCAAAAAGTAAAAAACGAAAAAGCCTTGTTTTCCTTTTTTTTTTAAAATTCTCTCGAGCTGGTGGAGTAGGTGAACGAATCAGATGCCCCTGCACATTTCTGTGTCTAAGGTACAAACTCTGCCTTCCAGGTGGGCCCCAGAGAGCAAATCAAAGTGCACTCCATTTTTACCGCTGGCCAATCGGAGGGCCTCGATTACGTTTCTGCAAAAAAGGGCGGGCAAAAAGAACTAATCAAAATTGATTGAGAAAAACCAAAATGCGGGGCACCGTGGCGCCCCGTCTTCAGGACGGGGGGGGTCCCTGTTTAGAAAAAAATTTACACATATTTTTTTTTTTGCCTGTTTTGCATGTTTTTTTGGCATTAATCCATGTCACATATCTTTTTGCAAAAAATTTAAAAAATAAATAATAATTTAGTTAATTAGCTGCATAAAAAACATGGTCTGTTTTTTTTCTTCCTTTAAAACGCTCCCAAAATGAGTGTTTGCCCAGCTCAGTGCTTTCTTGGTGGTGGGGCAGCCAGCGGAAAAAAACAAGGGATAGGGTTGCAATGTTTTCTATTGCGCCGTGAAAAGGCTCATGTCTGTCACACATGGGGCCACCACTTTTCCCACAAAACTAAGGGAGAGGTCGAAAATTCAAACCCCTTGGGTGCTGCCATAGATTTTCTTAGAAGGCCCATCCCCAAGAAGGGTCAAGGGTTTGGCCCCAATAAAATTACGTCAAAACACATTATCTACCATGCTTTATTGGCTGATCATGTCAAAAATCATATTTCAAAATCTTAGCAGCAAGCTAGACAACAGTCTCATCATAATCAAGTCCCAAAAATCTACTGGCAAATCCTTTTCAACCCTTGTCATTAAGAAAATATAGATAAAAGCTCAGTGCTCATCGGCCCTTGGGCAAAACTTACACAACAAGTTGGAAATCCAAATTCCCCAATGGTGGTTTTTAAAGGGAAACAGTGTTTAAAGGGAGGGGGTGAGAACCAGCCGTCAGGGAAATGGGGACCAAAAATGTTGTTTCCCAAAAAGGCCCCTCCCACGGGGGGCCGGGGGTTCAGGCGCCCGGAATCCCCACTCCGGCCAGGAAGGCCCTTTTTAGGAAAAAAAACCGGTTTTCTGGGCCCCCCCTGGGTTTGGTCCCGGCCTTAAAATTTTATTTTTCCCAAGGTGCCGTGAAAAAAGGTTTGGGGGAAAGTTGGATTCCCGGGGGGCCCGGGGTAAGTGGCCGGGGCAAAAGATCTGTTTTAAACTGGATTGGGGTTTGGGAGATTTTTTCCAAAAATTCTTTTTAA
>JAGTTL010000889.1:0-23210 GCA_036851935.1 Coregonus suidteri
TTTTTGGGGCTGTCGCTGGCACACGGACTTTCATCAACTCCCTCCAAAGGTTTTCTAATGGGGTGTGAGATCTGGAGACTGTCTAGGCCACTCCAGGACCTTGAATATGCTTCTTACGAGTCCACTCCTTCATTGACCGGCGGTGTGTTTGGGATCATTGTCATTCTGAAAGACCCCAGCCATGTTTCAGTTTCTCTTCATGCCCTTGCTGATGGAAGAGGTTTTTCACTCAAAAATCTCACTATAAGTGTGGCCCATTCATTCTTTCCTTTACACGGATCAGTCGTCCTGGTCCCTTTGCAGAAAAACAGCCGAAAGCATGATTTTTCCACCCCCATGCTTCACAGTAGGTATGTGTGTTCTTTGGATGCAACTCAGCATTCTTGGTCCTCCAAAACGACGAGTTGAGTTTTTACCAAAAAGTTCTATTTTTGGTTTCATCTGACCATATGACATTCTCCAATCCTCTTCTGGATCATCCAAATGCCCACTCTAGCCAACTTCAGACGGGCCTGGACATGTACTGGCTTAAGCAGGGGACACGTCTGGCACTGCAGATTTGAGTCCCTGGCGGCGTAGTGTGTTACTGATGGTAGGCTTTGTTACTGTTGGTCCCAGCTCTCTGCAGGTCATTCACCTAGGTCCCCCCGTGTGGTTCTGGGATTTTTGCTCACCGTTTCTTGTGATCATTTTGACGCCCCACGGGGTTAGATCTTGCGTGGAGCCCCAGATCGAGGGAGATTATCAGTGGTCTTGTATTTCTTTCATATTCCAAATAATTGCTCCCACAGTGATTTCTTCAAACCAAGCTGCTTACCTATTGCAGATTCAGTCTTCCCCGCCTGGTGCAGGTCTACAATTTTCTTTCTGGTGTCCCTTTGACAGCTCTTTGGTCTTGGCGCATAGTGGAGTTTGGAGTGTGACTGTTTGAGGTTGTGTACAGTGTCTTTTATAACTGATCACAAGTTCAAACAGTTTCCATTAATACATGTAACGAGTGAGGACAGAGGAGCCTCTTAAGAAGACAGTTACAGTCTGTGCCGAGACAGAAATCTTGCTTTGTTTGTAGGTGACCAAATACTTATTTTCCACATAAATTTGCAAATAAAAATTCATAAAAAATCCTACAATGTGATTTTCTGGATTTTTTTTTCTCTCAATTTGTCTGTCTAGTTGACGTGTACCTATGATGAAAATTACAGGCCTCTCTCATCTTTTAAGTGTGGAGAACTTGCACAATTGGTGGCTGACTAAATAGTATTTTTTTCCCCACTGTATTTAACTGTTAATCAAGCTCTGTTTGTACTGGACTGTAGGCCTACTGGTAGCTACACTCTTTAAAATAAAGGTGCAAGTTGGAACCAAATACGTTTCTTGAGAGCAACGCCATAGGGGAACTATTTTAGTAGTGCAACGTTGGGCATAATTACAAAACATTATTTATTTATTCCTTTTCCTGCATGCACAGAACGCTCTTGGATAACTTTCCTAAGGAAAACAAAACAGCTATAGGCCTGAAAGCTTTGGCAGTTTAGTAGGCTTGCAGTCAACCCCTACCCCTTTAAAATCTATAATCAGAAGAATTTGGTTACAGAAATATTGGATAATATTTCCACAAGAGGACATACAAATGACAAAACAACATCAACAGAGTCTTTACAATGGAGAGAGACAATAAAACAAACAAATAACCCCATAAAAAAGTATGCCATTAGCTAGGTTTCCATTCAATTTGCGACAGATTTTCATGCAAATATTATAGAATCTACATAAAACAAGAGATGTGTTTCCATCAAACTTACTTTTTTTGTGGATAAAATGCTGTGCGTGATGAAGTAGTGCACATAAAAATAACTTTTGCCGTGAAATTCCCATGTACCGAATTAAAAAATACAAGTTAAATGGGTTTATATTGCATTTTTAACTCTACTGATGGTTTTATCACAAAAACTGTTGCATTATATAGCAAATGTGCCCTCTCTGGTCTTGGCACATGCGTTCTAGCCAACAGCTTACAGATACAGTAATGGTAGGCAGCCTACATTATGAGATTATTATGGATAAGAGCAATATTATTTTTATCTGTCAAACGGCAGCCAAGCATCAATCATCATCTCACCAGAATAAGACCCTCATTATTTATTGGAATGGAGCATCAAGCTCATCAACTTGGACATTCACCACCCTGTGAAGTTCATCATAACTTATTTATTCTGTAGCTGAATAAACTGCATGCTTTCCCGAGTCGTAGTGGGAGGACCACACAACATATCATCGCGTGACTCCAAGTTTACTTCGATATGATGGTTATTATATCAATATTTGAGCATAAAGGCGTTTCCACCACCATTTCTCGCATCATTTATTTTACAGACACAAAAAGATCCCACCATGTCGAACTAACAAATTGTCTGTCGGTATTTATAAAATTGTACCGTCGTTTCATGTTTCCATCAGCATGGTTGTGACTTTTTTCATGCGTCAGGTAATTAATCCGCATGAAATGGTTGGATGTAAACGTGGTTAGTATGTCTTTATGTCTAAATGGCTGTATTAGATGGCTTTATTTTGGCTTTAAAGCCATTCTCATCCAATTATAACGCTCCTCTCTTCTTTGACCATCAGTGACATCAGAGGACTCAGAGCACATCCTTTGTTGTCAATGACAGTGAAGTGAAACATATGGTCTGTGTCCCAAATGGCACTCAATTCCCTACATAGTGCATGACTGTTGACAAGAGCCCTATGGGACACAGACCACATGTTTCACTTCACTGTCATTGACAACAAAGGATGTGCTCTGAGTCCTCTGATGTCACTGATGGTCAAAGAAGAGAGGAGCGTTATAATTGGATGAGAATGGCTTTAAAGCCAAAATAAAGCCATGTAATACAGCCATTTAGACATAAAGACATACTAACCACGTTATGGTAATGTGTTATGACTATACACTATGAATTTCCTATTTCCCTCATAGTTTAGGTGTGTGTGTGTGTGTGTGTGTGTGTGTGTGTGTGTGTGTGTGTGTGTGTGTGTGTGTGTGTGTGTGTGTGTGTGTGTGTGTGTGTGTGTGTGTGTGTGTGTGTGTGTGTGTGTGTGTGTGTGTGTGTGTGTGTGTGTGTGTGTGTGTGAGTTCATGAGAGTTCATGAGACCTTGTTGCTCCAATAGTGTGATGTCATCCGTTTAGGTGATGTAACCTTGTATTCAGTGTAAACTCACCATAATATCCCAAACCCCCAATCACAGTATTAACTGTATTAACTGTATGTTAATCAAACATATCCATCGATACGTCTGGAACGAGTCCAGGAGCATTCCACGATGCTGGCCAGCTTGGGGGAAGCGATGGATCAGGTTCTTCAGGTCATCCAACGCCTGGAGAGGACAGGACCAGATCTGTCGAGACCAGCTGGTCAACTGGATCCAGCCACCTACACCCCAGCACCCGGAGGGATCCAGATATCCCGACCACGGGTGTTCGATGGGACGTCGGCGCTCTGCCAAGGATTCCTCCTCCAACTAGAGCTTTACTTCTCCAGCATCAGGCCGGCGCCATCGGAGCGGGAGAAGGTGTCCGTCCTCATTTCCTGCCTCTGTGGGGAGTGGGCCAACGTGGTGTGGAACGAAAGGGGAGCTGCGTTGGAGGACTACGGGGAGTTCGCTCGCCTCTTCCAATGGGTCTTCGATCACCCGCCCGAGGGTCGAGAGGCGGGCGAGTGGCTGGTCCACCTGAGGCAGGGGACGAGGACCGCGCAGGACTTCGCGTTGGAGTTTCGGACTCTGGCAGCGGGGTCCGGGTGGAACGAGCAGGCCCTGATCGACCATTTCCGGTGCCATCTGCGGGAGGATGTCCGACGGGAGCTAGCCTGCCGGGACACCATGTTGTCCTTCACGAGACTGGTGGACATGGCCATTCGTTTGGACAACCTGCTGGCAGCCAGAGGACCTCCTGGTAGGGGTCTGCCCGTTTCCACCCCGGATAGCGACAGTGCCACTCTGGTGGCACGAAGGGTCAGTACACCACACGTCGTAGTCAACGTTATTTTGGGCCTGGGGGTGGCAGGCAGGGCAATCTCGCATCACCCCAGGTATCGAACACCCACACTTGTTCCGAGCCCTCTGCTGCGCACTGTACCCTACCCATCCACTTTCCCGATCACATGGTAGTTCCCCAGTGTAAGGCGCTAGTCGATTCAGGCGCAGCTGGGAACTTTATGGACAGGGCATTCGCACACCGTAAAGGCATTTCATTGGTTCCCCTATCCATTCCACTCCCCATCAGAGCACTTGATAGTCGACCATTAGGGTCCGGGTTTGTTACGGAAGTCACTATACCAGTCACCATGATCACCCAGGAGACACATTGTGAGCAGGTTATTTTTTCGATTATTGGGTCTTCTGCTTTCCCTGTGGTATTAGGTATCCCTTGGCTAGCACTCCACAACCCCAACTTCTCATGGCCGCAGAGGGCTCTCACGGGGTGGTCGCGAGAGTGTCAGGGTAGGTGTCTAGGTGTTTCCGTTGGTGCAACCACCTGGAAAGTCCAGATGGTACCTCCACTGTGCGCATTCCCCCCAAATACCTCGATTTGGCACACGCGTTTTCCAAGACGCGTGCAACTAAATTACCACCTCATCGGGTGGGGGATTGCGCGATAAACCTTCAGGTAGACGCTGTACCTCCCAGGAGTCATGTGTACCCCCTGTCGCAGACTGAAACGGAGGCTATGAAAACATATGTCACAGAGTCCCTGGGCCAGGGGTATATACATCCCTCCACTTCACCCGCTTCCTCGAGTTTCTTCTTTGTGAAGAAGAAAGACGGCGGTCTGCGCCCGTGCATTGATTATCGATCACTGAACAAGGAGACGATTAGATTTAGTTATCCTCTCCCCCTCATTCCTTCAGTGATTGAGTCAATGCATGGGGCGCGCTTCTTCACTAAGCTAGATCTCAGGAGTGCATACAACCTGGTGCGTGTTCGGGAGGGGGATAAGTGGAAGACAGCATTCAGCACAACCACGGGGCATTATGAATACCTGGTGATGCCCTACGGTTTGATGAATGCTCCATCCGTCTTCCAGTCCTTTGTGAACAAGGTGTTTCGGGACATGCTTGGTCGCAGTGTGGTGGTCTACATCAATGACATTCTGGTGTATTCCGCTACGCGCGGAAGTGCTGGCTCAACTGTTGGAAAAGTACCTTTATGCCAAGGCAGAGAAGTGTATGTTTTTCCAGCAGTCCGTCTCCTTCCTCGGATACCGCATTACCACCTCAGGTGTGGAGATGGAGGGAGATCGCATTTCAGCCGTGCGTAATTGCCCGACTCCAGCCACGGTTAAGGAGGTGCAGAGCTTCCTTGGCTTTGCCAACTACTATCGGAGGTTTATCCGGGGCTTTGGCAAGGTCGCAGCTCCCATTACATCCCTGTTGAAGTGTGGGCCGTCCCGGCTCCACTGGTCTGCTGAGGCTGACCTGACCTTCAGGAGACTGCGGGGTCTGTTCTGGCCCACCCCGATCCATCACTACCGTTCGTAGTGGAGGTGGATGCGTCCGAGGTAGGGATAGGCGCTGTCCTGTCCCAACGCCCGGGCACGCCACCCAAGCTCCGCCCCTGTGCCTTTTTCTCTAAGAAGCTCAGCCCGGCGGAGCAGAACTATGACGTTGGTGATTGTCCGAGCTTTGACCGTGTGGGGGCATTGGCTTGAAGGGGCGAAACACCCATTCCTCGTCTGGACGGACCACCGTAACCTGGAGTACATCTGGGCAGCGAGGAGGCTGAATTCTCGCCAGGCCAGGTGGGCCCTATTCTTCACCCGGTTTGATTTTACACTATCATACATTCTGGGTACGAAGAACGTGAAGGCAGACGCACTGTCCCGGCTGTATGACACAGAGGAGAGGCCCAGAGGCAACACCCCCATACTACCGGCCTCATGCATTGTGGCACCGGTAGTATGGGCGATGGACGCGGATATAGAGCAGGTACACACAGATCCATCTCCACCTCAGTGTCCAGCTGGGCTGCGGTACGTGCCTGCTCTTATCCGTGATCGTCTGATCTTCTGTGCACACACGTCACCCTCCTCTGGTCACCCAGGTATCGGTCGTACAGTGCGCTGCTTGATCGGAAAGTACTGGTGGCCTACCTTGGCGATGAGAATCCACGAGATCACTTATAGGTTGTTACTCCCCCCTGATTACCGTATTAACCCCTCGTTTCATGTGTCTCTCCTCAGGCCGGTGGTGGTTGGTCCGCTCCAGGAGTCTGAGGTACGGGAGGTTCCTCCACCTCCTCTGGACATCGAGGGGGCCCCGGCGTACTCTGTCCACTCCATCCTGGATTCGAGACGTCGGGTGGGGGGCCTTCAGTACCTTGTGGAGTGGGAGGGGGTCCAGAGGAATGGTGCTGGGTCCCGGTGAGGGATATCCTCGATTCTTCCCTGTTGAGGGATTTCCACCGTCACCATCCGGCTCGCCCTGCTCCGCATCCTCCTGGCCGTCCCCGAGGCTGATCAAGGGGGAGGTACTGTCACGACTTCTGCCGTGGCTGCCTCCCCTCCTTGTTCGGGCAGGATTTGGCGTTCGTCGTCACCGGCTTACTAACCACTGCCGCCCCAATTATCATCATCACATTTGTCTTGTGTTGTCAATCAGACACACCTGGTTCTAATCCCCTCATTAGTCCGTGTGTAAGTGTTCCCTCTTCCCCCTTGTCCATGTGGGTGATTGTTTGAATGTGAGAGTAGTGTAGCTCGGTGCAGCTACTCGTACCATTTTGTTGCCAGGGTAGATATTTCCCCTGTGCCTATGTATTGTATGGAGATACCATTACAGTGTATTGCCAGGGTAGATAGTTTCCCCTGTGCCTGTTTCGTTTGTCGCTATTCCGGTGTATTTTGTGTAACGAAGGAATAAACTCTGTATTAGGTGATTACCCTCCTGCGCCTGACTCATTCCATCACACTCATCACAATACCTAGGCCTGCTGCCATCTTAATGGAGCTCAGGGCATCAACACTAATCAACACTCAAGCACAAACTTGTATAGAAGTCTCTCTAAAAACCAAAATATCTAAACACTCAATATAAATATTGCCAGACAGCACACCATCATAACAGAGATGAGGGCAAGACAAATAAACTGAAAATATGACTGCAGTGATTTTGGGTGGCGTAGCTGAGACACAGCTGCTCTGTGAGAACTGCTTTATATTGTTGGGATGCGTAGTTAGGACTGACACACACACACACACACACACACACACACACACACACACACACACACACACACTGGCAAGAGTAGCTAGGCCCAGGGCTGATTCACTTCCCTCCTCTGACAGACAGCCTTATAAAAGCATGTGGACTCTGGATTACTAGCCCTGGACCACAGCACCGCTGAGTTGAGTGTGTGTGTGTGTGTGTGTGTGCGTACGTGTGCGTGCTTGCGTGCGCTTGTGTTTCCAGGGAGAAGTGGGCAAAAAAACTGGATTTCTATCTGCCATCTATAGCACTCACTAAGTTCCCTTTAAGGCACTCGTGGGAGACATACATCTTCATATGGTGGTGAGTCAAATTTGAGTTTTATGGAGGGAATTGTTTAGGTATTTCTGTGAGATAAAAGTTAAACTTATGTCCCTGGGATAACACACACACACATCAGTTACCTTTCCCAGCTTTCCCCCGTTTCCGGGAAGACATGGAAGGAACTTGTTGTTGTTGATTATTTTCCCATATGGAATTTTAATAAAGGTGTTTGATGCATGCAGGTTGTGCAATCAGACTGGCCAGTGAAGCAATAGAGTGAAACTACTACTAATCCATTGGCAGCAACAGGGGTAAGCAGGGGGCTCATTTATCAAAAGTGTGTGTGCAAAAGGGGTGTAGTGCTGCCGGAGCATGGAGGAGTGGCGCTCCCTCACTTTTTTCAATTTGAGAATACATGAAGCTGGAATTATATTCATATTTATTTACCACTAAAATTCCATGAAGAAATGATAGAATGGCAAACCAAATAAATACAGTATGTATAGCAGCCTAGAGGTAGATAAATTGTGGTTTCTTCCCTGTCTTCTCTGTAGTGCTGAGCGATTAGCCAAAATGTCAGTTAATTATCGTTTTTTAAACAAGTAATTGACTAACATCGGTTCAATTATTTGAATTCCATTTTGTTAATTTTTCTCCTCTCTCTTTCTCTCTTTCTCTGAGGGCATCACATCTTTGAGACAGCAGGACTAACTCCACAGGTCATTAAGCCACCCACCTTTGGGAAGAGAGGCTAGTTTCTCAGTCTCTGAAAGGTCTAGTTTCAGAGCAATAAAACTCCACCCTTGTCTAGAGAGAAAGAGAAACCCTCTTGTCCCGTCAACCCACCCGTTGCTAGCTACTGTTTCAACACTTCTGAACGTGGGGCTGCCTCCTCTTCTTCTCTCCCTCCTCCATCCCTTCCTCCCTCTGCCCTAAACAACCTGTAATCCTTTGATTTATTATTACTGCTGTGCCAAATCATAGTCCCCTGGCAGACAGGAGTATGTGTGTGTGCGCTCATGTCTGTGTGCATGCGTGTGTGTGCTTGCATGCTTGCATCTGTGCATACGAGACGAGTGCGCGTGTATATTTACGCATGCATGTGTGTCTGTGCGTCCACGCACGTGTGTGTGCATGTGTGTGTTTGTTTGGCTGACAGTTTCCTGTTAGACAAAGGAAAGGCACAGAGGGGCGGGACATAGCCTGGGGACATTACCAGCAGACAGAGAGACAGACAGACATCGTCAAGTGGCTTTTAATGAGGAAAGTTAACATCTAATTTCAGTCTCTCTAGTCTACGGCCTGTGAGTCCCAAATGGCACCCTATTCCCTACATAGTGCACTACTTTTGAACCTATAGGGCTCTGGTCAAAAGTTGTGCACTATAAGGATTAGGGTGCCTTTTGGGATACATCTACGGTGACCTGCGACTCCTCAAGACGGGGAAGGGGAGGCTTAACGGTTGTTGAGCATCTGGTAGGAAATCAAACTGATGGAAAAGTGGAGGGGGTTATTGGGCATGACCTGGTAGGGAGATTAAAGGCAGACAATTGAGTATCCTTCCTGTGATTCCATATTGATGAGCATCATGGTGCGTGGCTTGTTACATGATCGCCCATTGTCTGTTTTAGTCAGAAGCCTGTGAGTGGGGCAGAGCAGTTAGCTGGGCCTCACAATACAGGGCCTCCACACAGTTGAGTCAGGCCCAAGCCATGCATAGTCCAGATGTTTCCACAGTTTTTCACTTTCCAACGTAATACTGCAGGTATTTTTTTTTTTTACTCCTGATTGAGAATGTGTTTTCTATTAATGAAGTGTAGAAAAACAAACTGATTTCAATATGTGGACTTGAATGGACTTCGGATTATTTTTCTAACCCGTTATGAATCTTAGGGCTCAGGAGCAGGAGCTGGGACTACATCTGTCATCATACAGACATACCTAAGCCTCTGACACTACATACATACTGCAGTATGTTATGTATAATAGATGCCTGGAGACAGACATGGGGCATCTCTTATCGCATCCATATGGAGTCCTAAGGGCAGAAGCCAAACCATCAGCCATGTGTTGACCAAGGTGAATGATGACAGCACATGGTCACTGGGTGAATGGTATTAGTGTTGCAAATGTGAAAATCCCACCATACAAACTTTTCTATCTGCATCCCCTTCCACCAACCCTTAACCCACCCTCCCCCTACCTTCTGCCCTCCTTTTCAGCCATAAATTCACAGTCCATGCGTAGTCCAGCCAGAGGCACAGCCACACACAGCAACCAGATGGCACAGGACGACTGGAAGGGGGAAATCTGCACTGACATGCTTGACCAGAACCAGCTCAGAGAAGTAGGGCAGCTGCGTAAACACACAATATGTAAAAATGTAAGCTATGCAAGTCACCCTGGATATGGGTCCCCGCCAAGAGAAATATTAGGATAAATGAGGATAATAATAACAAGTGAATACCTAAGTGAGATACGTGATAGCGACTGTGTGACGAAGGGGGCATGGGAAAGATGACAGTGCCCTGAGGTTAGCTATAGAGTTACCCACTCTGAGTCCCCTAGTCCCCGAGTCCACAAACTCTCAGTCCCCTAGTCAGGTCCCACAGTGCCCTGCAAGGCCAGGACACAAAGGCCACGAGAGAAAGAGAGTTAGAGAGAGAGAGAGGAGGAGACAGTAGAATCATATTCACTTCCGCACATTTACATTACATTTTTTCTGTAAATTAAAGACGGATTTCTGTAATATATTTCTGAAGACTACTTAGGATGGTATAGGATAGTACTTTAGCTATACATTCTACACTGATAAAAATGAAGGTTCTTAAATGGTTCTTCCTCAGCTCCTTGGAGAACTCTTGCCCAATAAAGAACCTTTGAGAAAAGGTAGACTCAGCGAAATGACATTGCCATGAGCAGCACCGCAGATATTGAGATGAGCGAGATGCACGACTTCGCTCTCACACAGTCACACACAGTCACACATAGTATCTGCACGGGTTTGCTTCACGCTGTTCACAGCGTGGTAGCCACAGAACCAAAACAGCGGAGAAGTTGCAACGCTCTTAGTTGTTGTGGAAATTGACCCACTATGCTGTTTACTTTCTGCATTTACGTCATGTTGCTGAGTCTACCTTTAAGTGTGGGGTTCTTGACATGGCATCCACGGTTCTTCAGATTTCTAAAATGTTCTTGAAATGTATGGAAGCCTGCAGATGTGTCCCTTTCATAGCACACAGCAATTTGGCCACTGTTAACTAGTGTTGATATTTCAGTGTATAATTTTTTGTGTTGATTCAAGATTTAAATTAACACTGTAAAGAGATACATTAACACTCAGTGGTGTAAAATAACCACAGTGTTTATGTTCTTAAAATAACCATCCCATTTATGGTTCTTCAGAGACCCTAAAATGGTTTTGCTATGGCGTTGCTCTCAAGAACCATATTTAGTTCCAACTTGCACCTTTATTTTTAAGTGTTGCTCTCTCTCTCTCTCTCTCTCTCTCTCTCTCTCTCTCTCTCTCTCTCTCTCTCTCTCTCTCTCTCTCTCTCTCTCTCTCTCCTCTCTCTCTCTCTCTCTCTCTCTCTCTCTCTCTCTCTCTCTCTCTCTCTCTCTCTCTCTCTCTCTCTCTCTCTCTCTCTCTCTCTCTCTCTCTATGAAGTGTGTGGAGATTTCAAATTCAACCTTTAGATTCTCTTTCCCATACCGAAAAGAATCAGCAGCAACGTTCAAAGGAGTAAGTTTTTTTAATCAGTCCGCACAGCTGCATGCATTAGTAATTCTGTATTAATTTTCCAATACGCCATAGTATGGTTTCAATAATGTAATTTGGGAAAAATTATCCTTCTCCTCAAACCTGAACACAGACTTTGAAAGAGTACGTTGGTTGGATGATATCACAGTGAGACGAAGGCTTAAAGTAATTTCAACTTTAGATACTGTACATATAAACTACATATTTAAACCCCCCCCAGAGCGAGGGATATGAGAGAGAAAGAAACAAAGAGAAAGAGAGAGACAGAGAGAGAGAGATCTTTGACTTGTTGCAGTTTAGTTTATGTTCAATTAAAGTACAAATGTAATGTTACAAACATCCAAAAAACTAAAGCTTTGGACAATCAACACATTAGCCTGAGTTACGGGACAGACTGACTATACTCTACAGGTCTCATTCTGTGCAGAGAGAAACAACAACCATGCCTGGAGCAGCTCTCTTCTGGCTTCCTGCACCTGCAAGCTCAGCTGCAAAGCTGCAGTTAAGTTTATATGTGTGTCCCAAATGGCACCCTATTCCCTATGGAGTGCACTACTTTTAAAAGCAGTAATAATAATAATTTGGTGGGTGCTTATATTTGTCTGACTTCACATGTTTTTTTGTTTTTTCATATCCCAACTATCCTTGACTGGGGTCACAGGCCAGGGTCTGCCATTATCAACAGTGACCCTGGAGCAATTAGTGTTAAGTGCCTTGCTCATGGGCACATCTGCAGATTTTGCAACTTGGGGAATCGAACTAGCAACCACTAGGCTATCTGCCGCCCATTAGTGCACTATATAGGGAATAGGTTGCCATTTGGGACGCACACTGTGTCTCAGATGGTATCTAGGTCACGATATTGCACCAACCTCTCTCACTTCCCCAAACACACACAATAATGCAGGCAACCCTCCCCCCTGCCCCCAGTCTTACGACTTTACTTTATTTTTGTTAATGGGTGAGGAAACAAGTGCGTGTGTGTGTTTGTGTGTGTAAATGCTTGCGTGCGTGCGTGCCCATGCACGTGAGGGACCGACCGATGTGTTTTGACCACACTCTCATAAGAGATCACTCACAAATTCCTCTCTGTGGCTAAGAAGCTTGTTTATAGTACCATTCTGAGGGTCTTACTGAAACCACTTAACTGGAATTAACACTAATGGAACTTTCACCAAAGACCACAAGACCATTGTTGCAGTTCTCTGTTGCCCGGTCCTGCTTTAATTTGCCATGGCAAATTTACCAAAGGATACTTGGAATATCAAAACTAGTATTAAAGAATGAGTATCAACGCCTAACTATATGGAAAAGCATTTAAGGAAATAGTCAAGAAGCTTTCCAGTTAAAAGCATTGGACATGTATGAAAATATTATCCCAGGGGAATTGTTTATTTAGTGGCCCTTATTAAGTTTGAAACGGTTTCAATCTTTTGTACTTCGGAAGCAGATTCAAACACACTCAACAATATTGTGATTCATGCATGAGATACCAGATTTTGCAATATTTAGAAAATAATTTGCAAATAAATTCATTAAAAATCCTACAATGTGATTTTCTGGATTTTTTTCTCATTTTGTCTGTCATAGTTGACGTGTACCTATGATGAAAATTACAGGCCTCTCTCATCTTTTTAAGTGGGAGAACTTGCACAATTGGTGGCTGACTAAATACTTTTTTTCCCCACTGTATATTATTGGTCGATTGACTATGATTTTTCAGATCACCCAGTCGTGCTATCTGCAGGGTTAGCTCCAGGCAAATATTGCATTCCTTCAGCCATTCCTGGACCTTTGACCAAAAACAAGCTACAAATGGACAGTACCAAAACAAATGATCTAATGATTCTGTCACTTCGCAGCAAAATCTGCAGAGCTGGGAAGATTGTATCCCCCATATAAATAACATTCTATTGGTAGCAAGAATTTCTTTATAATAATTTAAGTTTTGAATCCGGCGTAATTTTGCGTATCAGTTCATAAACCATTTGCCATGGAATCAGTACGTCAAAAATCTCTTCCCAACTATTTTGCAATCTATATGGGATTGCTGTCAATGCTTTTGTCCTTGAATGAACTGGTACACTTTTTTAGTTATGACAATTTTCTTTAACCAATTATGGTCTTTAATGCAGGGCCGACAGACAAGTTCCTTACTTTTCCCCCCTTCCACTTTCCTCTTCCATTTTTGCGGTAATGCTGCAATTATTGGGTTGTAATTTTGGGTAGAGCAGACATTTCCATATGTTTTTGTTAGCTGCATAACTCCACCAGTCCTACCTATGATATCATTTACGAAGATTATACCATTTTTTTTTTATTCAAAAAATAACGTTTTTTTATCAATTAGTATATTTGAGTTTAAACACAATATGTGTTGCATTATTTGTTCTGTAGTTTCTGGAGGATTAAATTGAAATTGCAACCAACTTTCTACGGCTTGTTTTAGAAATGGTGGTATTTGGGAGATTATTTCCTTTTCAAATAACTGAAAGTGAGAGGTTGTAATCTGATTAAAGGGAAAAAGACCATTCCTGAACATGGGGTGAGACAATCTTACTAATTTGCTAGAGAACCAGTTCGGATTTAAGTATAACTTTTGTATGACTGAAGCTTTTAGTGATAGGTCTAATGCTTTAATATTTAATAATTTCTGTCCTCCAAATTCATATTCATTCTATAAATAGGCCAGTTTAATTTTGTATAGCTTGCCGTTCCAAATAAAATGGAATATGTTTTTATCATATAATTTTAAAAAAACTGTTCGCTAGGCGTAGGCAAGACCATAAGCAAATAGGTAAACTGGGATAATACTAAAGAGTTAATCAGGGTGATCTTATCTTTTTTTTTTTTCTTTCTTTCTAATAACATTAATTGGAGTGAGATAATTTATTCATTTTGCGATATGTATACCAAGTATATCCACATCACCATCAGACCATTTTATTGGTAAACTACACGGTAATGTAAAATTAAAATTTTTTGTGATCCAATATGTATCTAGATCCTCTATGAGGCTGTGGAGGGATTCAAGTTGTGGATATAAAAGAAAACATGAATCATCAGCGTACAATGACACCTTTGATTTTAAGTCCTGAATTTCTAATCCCTTGATATTATTGTTGGATCTTATTTTAATAGCTAACATTTCGATGGCCATAATAAATAGATATGCTGATAGTGGACAACCTTGTCCTCTTGGCAGTTTAAAACTTTCTGAGAAATAGCCATTATTACCTACTTTACACCTAGGGTTACTATACATGATTTAAACCCATTTTATAAGAGATTCTCCAAAATTGAAATGCTCCAGGCATTTATATTTTTAAACTCCAGTCGTACTTGATCAAAAGCCTTTTCAAAGTCAGCTATGAATAGCAGGCCTGGTTTCCTAGATTTGTCACAGTGTTCTATTGTTTCCAGTACTTGCCTTATATTATCTCCAATCTATCGTCCATGTAAAAAACCTGTCTGATTAGAATGAATAATGTCCGACAATACCTTTTAATTCAATGTGCTATACATTTTGCTAGAATTTTTGCATCACAACACTGAAGTGTAAGGGGCCTCCAATTTTTTTAATGGACAGGATCTTTATATTTCCCACTTGTATCCTGTTTCAGTAATAATGAAATCAGACCTTCTTCTTGAGTGTCTGATAATCTACCATTTACATAGGAGTGGTTAAAACATGCTAATAACGGTCCTCTGAGTATATAAAAAAAGGTTTGGTATACCTCAACTGGTATGCCATCCAACCCTGGAGTTTTCCCGGTGTTAAAGTCTTTAATTGCATCCAGAAGTTCCTCCTCTGTAATTTCACCTTCACATGAGTCTTTCTGTATGGCTGTTAATTTTACATTATCAATGGAAATAAAATCCATACAATTAGCTTCAGTTAGAGGAGATGGAGGAGACTGAAATGAAAACACATGCTTAAAGTACTTTGCTTCCTCCTTCAAAATATAATTCACAATACTAATTTGTAACCAATTTTAGTAAATTATTTTTGGTAGCATTTCTATGTCGAAGATAAAAAAAATAGCATTTTTCCCCATATTACATCCAGTTTGCTTTATTTTTATAATAAGTTCCTCCATTTCTTTTTGTTTGTCCTCTAACTTATTCTGAGCCTTTATGTTACAGTTTTTATTGCGATCTATCTGTTCTGTTAGACCTTCTATTTCCTTTGTTAGTATGGACTATTTTGTCTAAATTGCTTTTGTTTTTGAGATGAGTACTGAATTGCATGGCCTCTAACGGCACATTTAAAAGTGTCCCATACAATAAGGGTATTTGCTGTACCTATGTTATGTCGGAGAAATTCAGTTAAAAACAAGTTATCATCCAATAGGCTTTGATTACATTTCCAATATCCTCACCCACGTGGAAATTCAGTAAGAGTAATGTATATGCCATCTCATTTTCAGTTACCTCAAACTCATTTCTTCAAGTACCTACAAGTTAGGCATTATATTGCCAATCAGCAGGGAGGTAGGTTTCAGCCCATGAGTAAACCTAAATTATAACTGATAAACTGTGGCTAGAGAGGAAAGGGGTAAAATGTTTCATTTCTTACATGTACTCTAGTCTTCAAGCTCTGTTGGTGAACGATGAAGCTCTGAAGGCTTGCATGAAGTGGCATGATGACCTTGGTCTCGTTTTTGAGGATGAGAAATGGGGAAAGCTCTTTTTAGATGCTCAGCATCTTTCATTTAACACAAGGCACATGTTGATGCAATTTAATATTTTACATAGGGTCTGTCTACTTTACACCAGAGATCAATTCTAAATATTAAAATGTTTGCCCAAGGTGTAAAACGGAGGTGGGCACACTTATGCATATGTTTTTGTCCTGCCCTGAACTAGATGTTATTCAGATCTTATCACAGGTCACTAATATGACTGTACCACTAGACCCTTCCCTTATTCTTCTTGGAGATGACTCTGTTCTACCAGTTAATATTGGTAGCAAAACCAGATTCATTAAATTGGCAGTCATTGCAGCCAATAAATGCACAGCTATTATATGGAAGAGTGATACTAACTAACTTCCTAAATTCCATCAGAAAAAATAACACACAATTTACGTAATAAACCCTTTGAATTTACTGATGTCTGGGGGGACTTTCAGCAGTTTCTAGATTTGTCACCTTAGCTACCTTATTATTATTTTCTTCATTCATGTATTATTATTATTATTTGTTTTTGCGTTGAATCATTTATTTTCTTGCATTGGATGTGAAGTTCATTCTGTTTCGTTTTTTAGTTGTTAATCATTGAAGCTAATAAAGGTAGAGGGGAGGTAGGGGGGTGTTCATGTGTTGGGGAGGGAAGGGTGTTGCACGATGTGCTCCCATGTAGAATGCTGTTTTGTGTAGGTGGGAGGAATAACGGAGCATTATCTTAGTCATATTTTGCTGATTGTTAAATTGTAAAAAAAATAAAAAATAAAAATGTATCAGACCAAGGTGCAGCGTGAAAAGCGTACATGTTCATTTCCTCAATAAACATACAACAAAACAAGAAACAAGGTAACGTGAAGTCCTCCGGCTATACACATACAAGCCTACACAGAACATAAACAAGATCCCACAACTAAGGTAGGCAAACAGGCTACTTGATCCCCAATCATAGACAACGAGCGACAGCTGCCTCTGATTGGGAATCACACCCGGCCAAACCTAGAAATAAAATTCTAGATCCTAAACATAGAAATTCTAACATAGAGTTTCACACCCTGACCAAACTACCTAGAGAACAGTCTCTCCAGGTCAGGGCGTGACAGTACCCCCCCCAAGGTGCGTACTCCGGCCGCACCAACTTGACTCATAAGGGGAGGGTCCGGGTGGGCATTCCGCCTCGGAGGTGGATCCGGCTCCGGGCGTGACGACCTCTCACTCTCTCCCTCCCCGTTGTGCCCCTGGTCTGGTCTGGACCTCGGCGCGATGCTTCCCCTCTCCTTCCTCCCACGATGCACCAAGCCCTGTCTGGACCCTGGTGTGGGAAACCCTGAACCTGGAGAGGGGCGGACGTCTGGGCCTGGATCGGTAATCCTCCCGCGATGCACCAAGCCCTGTCTGGACCCTGGTGTGGGAGACCCCGAACCTGGAGAGGTGCTGAGCGGACTGATCCTCTGACCGGAGCTGGACTGGGTACCGGTGGAGCGGACTGCTCTGACTCCGGAGTGGAGCAGCTGACCGGTGCTGGACCGGGCACCGGTGGAACGGGCACGGGCCGTGCCGGACTGGGAACACGCGCCACTGGCTTGGTGCGAGGAGCAGGCACGGGCCGTGCCGGACTGGGAAGACGCACCACTGGCTTGGTGCGAGGTGCAGGCACGGGCCGGGCCGGACTGGCGACACGCACCACTGGCCTGGTGCGGGGAGCAGGTACGGGTGTACCGGACTGGCGACACGCACCACTGGTCTGGTGCGAGGAGCAGGCACAGGCCGTACCGGACTGGGATCACGCACCACTGGCTTGGTGCGAGGTGCAGGCACGGGCCGGGCCGGACTGGCGACACGCACCACTGGCCTGGTGCGGGGAGCAGGTACGGGGTGTACCGGACTGGCGACACGCACCACTGGTTTGGTGCGAGGAGCAGGGACGGGCCGTACTGGACTGGATACACGCACCACTGGTTTGGTGCGGGGAGCAGGTACGGGGCGTACCGGGCTGGTTGACAGGCACCACTGGTTTGGTGCGAGGAGCAGGAACGGGCCGGGCCGGACTGGAGACACGCACCACAGGTCTGGTGTGAGGTGCAGGAACGGGCCGGGCCGGACTGGGGACACGCACCACTGGTCTGGTGCGAGGAGCAGGCACGGGCCGTACCGGACTGGGAACACGCACCACTGGCTTGGTGCGAGGAGCAGGGACGGGCCGTACTGGACTGGGAACACGCACCACTGGCTTGGTGCGGAGAGCAGGTACGGGACGTACCGGGCTGGCGACACGCACCACTGGTTTGGTGCGGAGAGCAGGTACGGGCCTTACTGGACTGGTGAGGCGCACTGGTCACACAGTGCATAGAACCGGAGCAGGATATACTGGACCGTGGAGGCATACTGGAGGTCTGGAATGTACAGCTGGCCCAACCTGTCCTGGCTGGATGCCCACTTTCGCACGACACGTGCAGGGCAATGGCACAGGACGCACTGGGCTGTGAACGCGCACTGGCGACACAGTGCGTAGGACTGGCGCAGGATATATTGGACCGTGAAGGCGCACTGGAGACCAGGAGTGTTGAGCCGGCACAACCCGTCCTGGCTGGATACCCACTTTCGCACGACACGTGCGGGGTGCATGAACACTGGCGACACAGTGCATATCTCCGCATACTTAGGTTCCTCTATGAACACACGCTCCTTCTGTTGCCTGACCAGCTCCTCTCTCCTTTCCTCCACTACTACCTTCTCCCCTTGAGCATCCTGTAGCGTCCCCCTCTGAACGGATAACTCCTGCTCCCTCTGAGCTAACAGCTCCCGTAACGTGGTGGCCTCCTCTCTCAGACTCTCGATCCGCAGGTCTTGGAGGACCTCTAGAATAGCGGCCTCCTCCTCTCTAGTCAACCCTTTCCCGGCCTCCTGCTGCCTCGTCGTCCACCCCGTGAGCCCCCCCCACATTATTTTCTTGGGGCTGCTTCTCAGGCTTCCTCCGGCGCCGTTGATCCTCTCCTACCCGGGCTTCCTCCTTCATTGCCCTACCGTAACGGTCCTCGTTTGGTGGGATCTTCTGTCACGAACGTTAAGAGACGGGTCAGACCAAGGTGCAGCGTGAAAAGTGTACATGTTTATTTCCTCAATAAACATACAACAAAACAAGAAACAACGTAACATGAAGTCCTCCGGCGTTACACATACAGTAGGGAGAACAAGTATTTGATACACTGCAGATTTTGCAGGTTTTCCTACTTACAAAGCATGTAGAGGTCTGTACTTTTTGTCATAGGTACACTTCAACTGTGAGAGACGGAATCTAAAACAAAAATCCCCAAAATCACATTGTATGATTTTTAAGTAATTCATTTGCATTTTATTGCATGACATAAGTATTTGATAAATCAGAAAAGCAGAACTTAATATTTGGTACAGAAACCTTTGTTTGCAATTACAGAGATCATACGTTTCCTGTAGGTCTTGACCAGGTTTGCACACACTGCAGTAGGGATTTTTGGCCCACTCCTCCATACAGACCTTCTCCAGATCTTTCAGGTTTCGGGGCTATCGCTGGGCAATACGGACTTTCAGCTCCCTCCAAAGATTTTCTATTGGGTTCAGGTCTGGAGACTGGCTAGGCCACTCCAGGACCTTGAGATGCTTCTTACGGAGCTGTGTGTTTCGGGTCGTTGTCATGCTGGAAGACCCAGCCATGACCCATCTTCAATGCTCTTACTGAGGGAAGGAGGTTGTTGGCCAAGATCTCGCGATACATGGCCCTATCCATCCTCCCCTCAATACGGTGCAGTCGTCCTGTCCCCTTTGCAGAAAAGCATCCCCAAAGAATGATGTTTCCACCTCTATGCTTCACGGTTGGGATGGTGTTCTTGGGGTTGTACTCATCCTTCTTCTTCCTCCAAACACGGCGAGTGGAGTTTAGACCAAAAAGCTCTATTTTTGTCTCATCAGACCACATGACCTTCTCCCATTCCTCCTCTGGATCATCCAGATGGTCATTGGCAAACTTCAGATGGGCCTGGACATGCGCAGGCTTGAGCAGGGGGACCTTGCGTGCACTGCAGGATTTTAATCCATGACGGCGTAGTGTGTTACTAATGGTTTTCTTTGAGACTGTGGTCCCAGCTCTCTTCAGGTCATTGACCAGGTCCTGCCGTGTAGTTCTGGGCTGATCCCTCATGAGATCTTGCATGGAGCCCCAGACCAAGGGTGATTGACCGTCATCTTGAACTTCTTCCATTTTCTAATAATTGCGCCAACAGTTGTTGCCTTCTCACCAAGCTGCTTGCCTATTGTCCTGTAGCCCATCCCAGCCTTGTGCAGGTCTACAATTTTATCCCTGATGTCCTTACACAGCTCTCTGGTCTTGGCCATTGTGGAGAGGTTGGAGTCTGTTTGATTGAGTGTGTGGACAGGTGTCTTTTATACAGGTAACGAGTTCAAACAGGTGCAGTTAATACAGGTAATGAGTGGAGAACAGGAGGGCTTCTTAAAGAAAAACTAACAGGTCTGTGAGAGCCGGAATTCTTACTGGTTGGTAGGTGATCAAATTCTCATGTCATGCAATATAAGCAATTACTTAAAAATCATACAATGTGATTTTCTGGATTTTTGTCTCTCACAGTTGAAGTGTACCTATGATAAAAAATTACAGACCTCTACATGCTTTGTAAGTAGGAAAACCTGCAAAATCGGCGGTGTATCAAATATTTGTTCTCCCCACTGTACAAGCCTACACGGAACATAAACAAGATCCCACAACTAAGGTAGGCAAACAGGCTACTTAAGTATGATCCCCAATCAGAGACAACGAGCGACAGCTGCCTCTGATTGGGAATCACACCCGGTCAAACCTAGAAATACAATTATAGATCCTAAACATAGAAATTCTAACATAGAGTTTCACACCCTGACCAAACTACCTAGTGATTAACAGTCTCTCCAGGTCAGGGCGTGACAGTTGATTGCAATGCTGCTTGAAGAGGCAGCAGGTACGTTAGCGTTAGCTATTGCTCTAGCTAGCTATCCTCTTCCTCCGTTTCTGAATGAATTTGTGGCTATTTCTTTCTAGCTGACAAAATAAGTGAGACAGATTTTCTATGTGTAGTGCAATATGTCGATAACATAGCTATATTTGTATCTGGTATGTGCTAGTAAATATCCTAAACCTAGCCAGCTAGACAGTGATAGCTGCAAGCTAAAACCGGGGAGAAGGAAGGGGAGGAGAGAATTCACTTTCTGTTTCATCTGCTGCTGGCTTGCTAATTTTCAATTAAATAGGTTTTTCCACATATAATTGATTACATTTGATTTTTATTCTATTAAGATTTTAATTGTGTCAATATGTTGTGAATATTGTAGAAGAATCCTCTCTGAATATACCATGTAAAATATGGTTATCTATGCTCCAACTTCAATCTATCAGGTTTTCTGACATGGTTGTCCTGCCTGGCAGATATCTATTTCTACTATTGTACTGTTACTGTACTGAGGTAGTTAGCTAGCTAGATTACAAAAAAATTAAAAATCCTAATTTTGCTAGATAGGAAGGCATATTTTGTGTTTGGTCCACTATCACTGTCCCTGATCAGCTGATGGCTTATCAATCATGATCATCCACCACACATTCTATTTGATGGAAGACCCTAGCTAATCATGCTAATAAAGTCATTCTGGTTAGTCTACAGCCCTTTAATGACTCAAAAGGTTTGTATAGTACTGTATGTGTTATGGATGTATGAAACAATTAAAGTATAACGTTATATATTTTGTATAGGTAAAGATGGATGGAGACGAAGGCGGGTACGCTTGCATACTGCAGTCCCTACAGAGGCAGAGGCTGCTGACAGCTCTGATGAGGTCAGCTCTGATGAGGATGTTGCAGAAGTCGACAATAAAGGCATTGGCTGATTCGCCAATGCCTTTTATTATTATGTACTTTTAGGCCAGAGTATACAAAACATTAAGAACACCATGACATAGACTGACCAGGTGAATTCAGGTGCAAGCTATGATTCCTTATTGATGTCACTTGTTAAATCTACTTCAATCAGTCTAGGTGAAGGGAGGAGACGGGTTAAAGAAGGATTTTTAAGCCTTGAGACAATTGAAACATGGATTGCCATTCAGAGGATGTGCCATTCAACTCAATATTAGGAAGGTATTACTAATGTTTGGCATACTCAGTGTATATCATAAGGCCTAGTCAATGGCCTAGTCAGGAAACTCTTGATTTACAGGCCACATCAGGCCTGCAAGTCAGATTAGGCTTAGTAAATCCTATTGGAATCCAGTCAGAGTTAGGATATCCAACAGTTGGAATATTTATTCACCTGCAACCTGCATTCAGAATGACTATCAGGGTTAGGAAACTTGATAAAAAAACACTACCTAAACCATTTACAGTGGCTTGCGAAAGTATTCACCCCTCTTGGCATTTTTCCTATTTTGTTGCCTTACAACCTGGAATTAAAATGGATTTTTGGGGGGGTTGTATCATTTGATTTACACAACATGCCTACCACTTTGAATATGCAAAATATTTTTTTGTGTGAAACAAACAAGAAATAAGACAAAAAAATTGAAAACTTGAGCGTGCAAACAGGTTTCCCTCAAGACTTCCCTGTATTTTAGCGCGCATCCATCATTCCGTCAATTCTGACTCAGTTTCCCAGATCCCTGCGATATACACATCCCCACACCAGCATGATGCTGCCACCACCATGCTTCACTGTGGGGAGGGTAGTTTTCGGAGTGAATGAGAGGTGTTGGGTTTGCGCCAGACATAGCGTTTTCCTGATTGCTCAAAAAGCTAAATCTTTCGTCTCATTCTGACAGAGTACCTTCTTCCATATGTTTTGGGTGTCTCCACATGCTTTTGGCGAACACGCAAACGGTTTTTGCTTATTATTTTTTTCTGCAACTCCTTCCCGTAAAGCCAGCTCTGTGGAGTGTACGGCTAAAGTGGCCTATGGACAGATACTCCAATCTCCACTGGTGGAGCTTTGCGCTCCTTCAGTTAAACTTTTGGGATCTTTGTTGCCTCCGTTTAATGCCCTCCTTCCTGGGCCTGATTTTGGGGGGGGCCCCCTCTTTGCATTTTGTTGTGGTTCTATTTCTTCTATTTTTGAAAAATTTTTGGTGCTCTGTGGGATGTTCAAAATTTTTTGATATTTTTTATTACCCCAAACCCCATCCACAACTTTGTCCCCACCTTTTTGGAGAGCTCCTTTGCTTCATGGGGC
>JAGTTL010000890.1:0-23193 GCA_036851935.1 Coregonus suidteri
ATCTCTGTCTCTCTCTGCTCTATCTCTATCTCTGCTCTCTATCTCTGCTCTCTATCTCTGCTCTCTATCTCTGCTCTCTCTCTCTCTCTCTCTCTCTCTCTCTCTCTCTCTCTCTCTCTCTCTCTCTCTCTCTCTCTCTCTCTCTCGTCTCTCTCTCTCTCTCTCTCTCTCTCTCAGAGTGTCTGTGTTGGGTGTCCAGAATGTGGTATGATGGAAGCAGTTCAGCTTGGCTCTAGGACATAGCAGTACATCCACTCCTGTCTTTGGATCATAACCCATAAGGCTTATGTTGGGATTCCATCCAGGGCAAGCACTTACTTTCCGAAAGCAGTGAGGTGTTACTACATAGAAACAGCATTGCAGAGCAGTAAAGAAATTACTGCCTGACATCTCGGATGTCAGGTTTACATGCATCATGATTTTGTGAGGCAGTGAATCCCATAAAGCTTATTGCTATTTATGTGCAATAAAAAGCTCCTCAGCCAGGCCGGGCTGGGCCCACGGAACATATGAACAGGTGTTGGTCTGTTTCTTGAATCTGTTGCAGCTGTGTCATGGCAAATGTACACACCTTTTTTTCTCCATTGTTACTTAGGGCTGGTCGTAATACCTTACTGTGCTATGTAACATTCATCACTAAAAACATGTGGCGTTCCTAGCCTTGGTCTGAAAAAGCAGGAATTGGAAGTTTACATACACCTTAGCCAAATACATTTCAACTCAGTTTTTCACAATTCCTGACATTTAATCCTAGTAAAAATTGCCTGTCTTAGGTCAGTAAGGATCACCACTTTATTTTAAGAATGTGAAATGTCAGAATAATAGTAGAGAAAAGTTATTTATTTCAGCTTTTATTTATTTCATCACATTCCCAGTGGGTCAGAAGTTTACATACACTCAATTAGTATTTGGTAGCTTTGCCTTTAAATTGTTTAATTTGGGTCAAACATTTCAGGTAGCCTTCCACAAGCTTCCCACAATAAGTTGGGTGAATTTTGGCCCATTCCTCCTGACAGAGCTGGTGTAACTGAGTCAGGTTTGTAGGCCTCCTTGCTCGCACACGCTTTTTCAGTTCTGCCCACAAATTTGCTATAGAATTGAGGTCAGGGCTTTGTGATGGCCACTCCAATACCTTGACTTTGTTGTCCTTAAGGCATTTTGCCACAACTTTGGAAGTATGTTTGGGGTCATTGTCCATTTGGAAGACCCATTTGCAACCAAGCTTTAACTTCCTGACTGATTCAATGTATCCACATAATTTTCCTTCCTCATTATGGCCATCTATTTTGTGAAGTGCACCAGTCCCTCCTGCAGCAAAGCACCCCCATAGCATGATTCTGCCACCCCCGTGCTTCACGGTTGGGATGGTGTTCTTCGGCTTGCAAGCCACCCCCTTTTTCCTCCTCTGGCAGTCTCCCGAGAGGCGCAGTGGTCTAAGGCACTGCATCGCAGTGCTAGCTGTGCCACTAGAGATCCTGGTTTGAATCCAGGCTCTGTCGTAGCCGGCCGCGACCGGGAGACCCATGCGACGGCGCACAATTGGTCCAGGGTAGGGGAGGGAATGGCCGGCAGGGATGTAGCTCAGTTGGTAGAGCATGGCGTTTGCAACGCCAGGGTTGTGGGTTTGATTCCCACGGGGGGCCAGTATGAAAAAAATATATAAAAAAAAATAACGTATGCACTCACTAACTGTAAGTCGCTCTGGATAAGAGCGTCTGCTAAATGACTAAAATGTAAATAACGATGGTCATTATGGCCAAACAGTAGGGGTGGGCGATATGAGCTAAAATTCATATCACGATATTTTCCACTGTCCAGACGATATCGATATGATATCACGATATATGACGTAAAAAAATATGAATCACATTTTAATATCCCTTCTTGGTTAAATTATATTAGTTAAGGAAAAATATGTATTTGAACCTTATATAACCAGAAAGAGTGAGGCATTGGACCGTATGGACCTGAAAAGTTTTTATTTGTATTGTGCAAACATGCATTCCGTAAACATGAGGTAGGTAGGCCTATATATATATATATATATATATAAATTAGATATTAAGTAAAATTAAATAAAAAATAACAGGAGATAAAGAAAATAAGGTAATTACAAATTCAAATACGTGTGTTTGTTTTGGCTACGGTCCGTAGATATGTAAAAAACTAACCGTTTGAAACTAAACCTTTCAAGCCTCAACCATCAATTATCAACAATATCAACAAATCTTCACTAGAACTTTCTTCACAAGTTCCGTGCCAGGAATACCAGCATGTTGACTGTTTCTGGCTTTAGTGCTGCCCTGTGACATGTCACCACATTGCCCCCAGTGCTGAATGCCCTCTCAGAGGGGGCACTTGTGGCAGGGATGCATAAGTATTTCTTTGCCAGACAACTCACACGTGGAAAATTAGATCCGTGAAATCGCCACCACTCCAAAGGATCAGACTCGCTGTCTGCTGCCGTTGCCAGAATGTAGCTATTCAGCTCTTGCTCAATGATCTGCCTCTCTGAACATGAGGCAGGTGCACTGCTGGTCTGCTTAAAGAAGCTCCCAAGGCTCTTCTTGGGCTTCTTGCCTGATTGATGAGCAGTGGAAGCTTCTTTCTCCCTGTCAGTGTGATCCTCTGCAAGAGACGATTTTCCCAGGGCTGTGTTCTCCACCAGGAGGGCTTCGGTCTCTGAGGCAGCTCTCACCTTAAAAAATGAAAATAATTAAACTTTATTTGTATAGCACCTTTCATACATAAAATGCAGCCCAAAGTGCTTTACATTTGAAGCAATAAAACAAGAACAAATGAATAAATACCTTAATGTCCTCCAGTTTCTCAGCGGACATGTACCTGGTCTTGAACCTTGGATCTAGAAAGGTAGCCATGGAGAGCAGCTCATCTGTTGCAGGGTCAGTGTACTTGTTATTCAAGTAATCAAGAACCTTGATCTTGATCTCTTTGGTCAGTTCTGTATCGTCCTTGCTCAGATTTAGAACCTCTGCATTTAACAGATTGATGACAGGCTTCAAATAGGACACGCTCACATACGCTTCTCCTGACAGGGCATCTGTAAAGTCCTGGAGTGGCTTCAGTGCTGCTGTGACTGATTCCAAGACCTGGATGTCTTGCCAGGTAGGTACAAGGTGCCGTGTCTTTTGTGTCCCCTGCCAGGACCTGTGTAATGGCCTTTTCCTGCTCCAGGACTCTTTCCATCATTTTCAGACGAGATCCCCACCTTGTCGGAGATTCTGTGATGAGCTTGTGCAGGGGCAGGCTTAGTTCATTCTGTGCTGTCATCAGGGCCTTCTGCTTTTTCCAGCTGTATGAGAACGTGCTAACCACCTTTTTGCAAACCCCTGTGGCCCGGGAAATCGCACACCCCTGTGGCCCGGGAGCGTTTTGGACACTCCTCTCTGGAAATTGGGAATAAGAAATCAAAATAATAGGGTGAAAAATAATCGAATCACAATACAATAATAATTAATAATAATGCATTTTTATATAGAAATCACAATACAATATAACTTTTAATCTTTGTTTGAGGATTTACGGCATTTACATTCAACTGTTACACATTTTACAAATCTGAAGTGCTTAGATTTAGCCTACGGTACATGGCTGATGTGAGCTGTATTTTTTCTTAATAATAAGCATCATACAGGGTAGGCCTAGGCTACAGTCCTGAAACTTACCAATAGCATTGTGCAGCCTGTGTCCGAAACATCCAAGGTTTGCCCACTTGTTCAGCTGCAATGCCTTGATCATGTTCGATCCGCTGTCGGTCGTCATACAAACTTGACGCGACTCTTTTAATCCCCAGGACGACAGTATGTCCCTCAGCCCACCTGCAATTATTTCCCCGGTGTGGTCGTCTGGGAAATAAGACGTCTGTAGGCACTTACTTTTCAGTTTTCCAGTCACCGTCTATGTAATGGATTGTGAGGCTTATATAAGGTTCTGTGGTACGACTTGACCATAGATCGGCAGTAGTGGAGAAGAATGGAATGTTATTTATCTCACTGTAAACTCTGTCCCAGCATTCTGTGTAAAGCTGTGGCAGGCATTTTTGGCTAAAATATTTGCGGCTCGGGATCTCATATCTTGGGTCCAGAGTTTGAATCAACTTTCTGAACCCCTCTTTCTCCACAGTTTGAATCGGTACCATGTCCTTCGCTATGTGATTTGTAATCGCAGCTGTGATGTCTATCCATTTTTTGCTCGTCTTCTCATAGCAAGTACCGGCAGCAAATGATGATATAATTGATTGTTGAGTGCGAGTCTGGCTTGTCTTCGGGCGAGCTCCTGGGCTTACTGTCTCACGCATTCTGGTGCATTGTTCATACTCACGGACATGTATGTTTTTTAAGTGATTGAACAGGTTGGTCGTGTTTCCACCTTTTGCTAAGACAACACGACGACACAACTTGCATAGGGTAGTGTTTTGGTCGGGGTCGGAGATTTTAAAGCCAAACCAGTTCCAAACAACAGAGGTGCCCCCCTTTCTTCTTAACCAATTTATCCTCCTGCTCTTGAGCAACATCAATTTCTGTGTTTTCGCTCATCCTGGATTGTAAAGTTTTCCCCCAATAGTTAACCTGCCTCCTAACTGCAGCTGCCTGCACACTTCTTTGTTGCTAGCACTACATGCGTGCAACAAGTGCATGCGACGTGCGCTCATAAAAATAGGTCAACATATTAACATACATTCTTTTATTCGTAAGAACCAAGAAAGGTTGGATAAAAAAAAAAAAAAAAAAGATGTAGCTACTTAGTACTATCACTCAGTTGAAATTTGGAACAAAAAAATATTGATGCAAAAATTTGAATTTATGAATTCTGAATAAATCGCGGTATCCATGATATTGCTAAATCCATATCATGGCGCGGCACAATACCGGTTTTTACTATCAAACCGGTATATCGCCCACTCCTACCAAACAGTTATATTTTTGTTTCATCAGACCAGAGGACATTTCTCCAAAAAGTACGATCTTTGTCACCATTGTGCAGTTGCAAACCGTAGTCTGGATTATTTATGCTGGTTTTGGAGCAGTGGCTTCTTCCTTGCTGAGCGGCCTTTCTGGTAATGCCGATAAAGGACTCGTTTTACTGTGGATATAGTAGGGCTGAACGATTAATTGCATTCGCGATAATATCGCGATTTGACTGAACGCGATTTTCTAATCGCAACGTGCGCGATTTGAGGTGGTCACGTGACGCGACTTTTCATGCTGTCCAGCGCAATGGCCTCTTGCTCGACGGAACAGTCAGAAACTGACACAGCTGATACTTTAATATCGAAGAGGAACAGCACGTCGGTGGTGTGGAACTATTTTGGTTTTAAAAAAGAAGATGCTGAGCAGCGTCAGGTGTTGTGTGCAGAGCATGCCGTGCTCCGATTGCTACTTCACGGGGTAAACACTACAAACCTGTTTCAGCACTTAAAAAAATACCACAAATCAATGCATGACAGTTGTATGACCAAAATGCCGAGCATCAGTGCGCGAGACAAGCCAAATACCTCAAGACAGGGATCACTGACAGAAATGTTCGAAAGTGTCACTCCGTATGAACGTAATTCAAAACGGCACGGAGAAATCACTCGGACAATAACCGAGTTCATAGCCAAAGATATGATGCCTCTCAGCACGGTGACCAAGCCTGGGTTCATGGCATTAATACATACGCTTGATAAACGTTACAGTATACCCTCCCGCACATACTTCAGTCAGACTGCCATACCGGAGCTCTACAAAAAGTGCAAAGAGAAAGTCGCCGCGGAACTTAAAAACGGTGGAGTTTTTTGCTAGCACTACTGATATGTGGTCAAGCCGCACAGCTGAGCCGTACCAGAGTCTTACAGTCCATTTTATTGATGAAGATTTCAACCTCCGAGCTCGCTGCCTACAAACTACCTACTTCCCAGACGATCACACAGGGGAAAATATTGCAGCCGGCCTGAGAGAAGGGCTTGTCAGCTGGGATCTCCACGAGGAGAATCACGTCTGCATCACGACGGACAACGCGTCGAATATGGTGCTTGCTGCGCGGCTTAATGAATGGACGAGGCTCCAATGTTTTGGCCACAGATTACATCTTGCCATTGGTAAGTTATCGTGTGTGTGTGTGTGTGTGTGTGTGTGTGTGTGTGTGTGTGTGTGTGTGTGTGTGTGTGTGTGTGTGTGTGCGCGAGTGCGAGAGAGAGAGATGCGTCGATTAGTAAAGCTGAATATACAAATATATATAAATGATATTATATAAATCGGATGGGATTAAATAAATTCATACTTCCACTCCTTTTCTAATATGTAAATTCATTTTACTTGCTTATATCATATGTCTGTCTGTGGTGGAATGCCCACCTGCATTTTTTTTTCTTTTCTTGTTTTTGTTTTTTACATGTTTTTTTTAGTGTTTATGAGAGAGAGAGAGAGAGAAAGAGAGAGAGAATTGACATGCAAATAAAGACCCTTTGAATTGAGAGAGAGAGAGAGGATGTGTTGTGGATGTGTGTATTTCAGAATTACAGCTAATTTGAGTGTGTAATAGTGAGAGCCTTGTATCAAAACTCAAATTGTGTGTAATACACTACTTTTTATTTCTTTTAGAAAATGCACTCAAAGATGACAGAGTGTCAAGGGCAACAGCACTGTGCAGGAAGCTGGTGGGGCACTTTTCCCACAGTTGGAAGAAGAAAGCAGCCCTGACGGAGGCACAGAGAGAGCTCAAACTCCCTGAGCACAACCTCATAACGGAGTGCCCAACAAGATGGGGTTCTAAAGAAATGATGATTGCCAGAGTGCTTGAACAGGCCAAAGCCATTTCTCAGGTATTGTCTGGAGATCGATATGCACGCTCCCTTATCCCAACCTGGCAGGATATTGACGTGTTGGAGTCGATTCACAAGGCACTGCATCCTCTACTGGAGTTTACTGATGCTCTTTTTCTGGAGAGGAGTATGTAAGCATCTCCTACCTCAAGCCAGTTCTCCACCTTTTTGCCACATCAGTCCTGGCTGAAGATGCTGAGGACACTGACCTGACTAAATCAATAAAAAACCAAAGTCCTAGCATACCTCAATAACAAATATATGGAGACCCAAACATCCAGGAGCTTTTGGATGTTGCCTGTTTCCTGGACCCTAGGTTCAAAATACAGTACATCAGTACAGACAACATCCCTGCTATCAAGACTCGTCTGAAGACAGAGATAGTAGACTTGGCACAACGTACATATCATTGGGTAAATAATTATGTATTTCACAAAAACAAAAAATTTCTGTAAAATCTAACTGGAAAACTAATGGCTGTTGTTTTCATCTAATAGGAGAAGAGGTCTCGTACTGAAACTGTTCAGATGCCTCAAAGTGCACAGTCCTTGGGGGAAAAGACGAAGAGGTCTCTTGGCAGTTTTTTCAAGACCAGTTCAGCCTCTCCTTCTTTGCCTGTAAATCTTGAAGATGTCGCAGAGGCAGAGATAAACAATTACCTGATGACTCCTACCATTGATGGAGAAGATGATCCATTGGCTTGGTGGAGGGTGCACAAGATCAGCTACCCACAGTTGTGCACCATGGCACGCAAGTATCTTTGTGTACCTGCTACAAGCGCTCCCTCAGAGCGTCTTTTTAGCACAGGAGGGAATATTGTGACTTGCACTCGCTCAGCCTTGAAGCCAGAAAAAGTCAATATTCTGGTTTTCTTAGCAAAAAACCTGTGAGCCACTGAGAACAGAACTGTTGGATAAGTATGGCTGGCAGTGCCATACTCGTAGTGAACTTTAGTCTGTGTGGTGTGTTATTGTTGTGTACTTGAGATAAGTGAGGCTCATCTATTTTATATTATAATATTCAAATCGTTTATAAAAAATAGTTTGTCTAAATTAAAAGTGCATTTCTCATTTTTTATTTATAACTTTATTTACTTTGATTTTACAAAATATTTTCAAAGCAAATTCCTTGTTTCAGTTGTGTGAAATGTTACTGACTTGGGAGCAGTAAGATACATACAATTTAAAATTATTTTTTTCTTAAGACTGTACCTTTTGCACACAGTGTTTACAAAGTTCATGCCTTTGTTTAAATTATTTAAATGCACAGTGGCAAAGCCACAGATGTTTCTGTAATGAGCAGTTCAATAAAAATGTCATTTATTTCAAGTCATACATGTTTGAATTTAATTCTAACAAATAGACCCAGCCTATGGGAAAGAACATTTCACACTAAATGTATATACTATTGTGTTGGTCATATTTAAATCATTCATTATGTTTTGTAGGGGAAAAAGGATAAATAAATTAAATCGCATATTAAATCGCAATCGCAATATTGGGGGCAAAAAATCGCAATTAGATTATTTTCCAAAATCGTTCAGCCTTAGGATATAGATACTTTTGTATCTGTTACTTCCAACATCTTCACAAGGTCCTTTGCTGTTGTTCTGGGATTGATTTGCACTTTTCGCACCAAAGTACGTTCATCTCTAGCAGACAGAATGCGTCTACTTCCAGAGCGGTATGACGGCTGCATGGTCCCATGTTGTTTATACTTGCGTACTATTGTTTGTACAGATGAACGTGGTACTTTCAGGCATTTGGAAATTGCTCCCAAGGATGAACCAGACTTGTAGAGGTCTACAATTCTTTTCTGAGATCGTGGCTGATTTCTTTTGATTTGCCCATGATGTCAAGCAAAGAGGCACTGAGTTTGAAGGTAGGCCTTGAAATACATCCACAGGTACACATCCAATTGACTAAATTGATGTCAATTAGCCTATCAGAAGCTTCTAAAGCCATGACATAATTTCCTGGAATTTTCCAAGATGTTTAAAGACACACTCAACTTAGTGTATGTAAAACTTCTGACCCACTGGAATTGTGATACAGTGAATTATAAGTGAAATAATCTGTCTGTAAACAATTGTTGGAAAAATTACTTGTGTCATGCACAAAGTAGATGTCCTAACCGATTTGCCAAAACTTTGTTTGTTAACAAGACATTTGTGGAGTGGTTGAAAAACGAGTTTTAATGACTCCAACCTAAGTGTATGTAAACTTCCGACTTCAACTGTATGTCCAGATACTAGAAAACCAGACAGATTGACAGTCAATGATTTTTTTTCATCCCTCTGTGAAAATGATTATGTGCAATACAGTGCCACTCAAATAATCATATAGTTATAACAAACATAAAAAAAATCTAAAGGTAATTCTATGTATTCAATACCACCTGCATGTACCCTGACTGCCTTTTTGATGTCTTAGGAACAACTCCTGTAAGTTTGCTAGTACACTTGTGAAGAGTGTCTTCTTTTACACTTTGTTGAAATGAGTCATGCTCACGGGGAAAGGAGGGACCGCTAGAAGAAAGAGGAGAGCAAGAGATTAAGTGTGTGGTTATTCTGTCAGGGCTGAGCAGCACAAGGCACTATGCCAACGGAAACTCTCCCTCTCTCTCTCTTTGTAACACACACACACATACATGTACGTGAGCTTTCTCTCTCTCACGCACGCACATACACACATTTTCCCCATGCCTGAGACGGTTTGTGCCTGGGTTTGTCCACAGAAATGATTTAATAAATAAACATAATTATTTGTCTCATTGACGAGCCTAAATATTTGTTAAATCAGTGTGGTACCCCTTCAAAGTTAATAATTTTCAACAATGGACCTAATAACTTGACCAGACCTTGCTCTATTATTTTCTAGAAGCAATTAATTATACACAAAAAAACCACTGTTGATTTTTCACCATTTCAACATTCGCCCAAACGTGGAAACAGAAAGCAAACTTCATGATAGCGTCAGAATCTATTGTGGTAACGTTATAACTTTACCATTGCAACATGTGTAAACACTCTAGAATTATTATCCCTGTGTTTATTAAACATAATTATGTGTGAGACATAATGATTTTCTGTGTTTCTCCAGAATACACAACTGTTGTGGTCAGTGGTCACAAGGGAAGAGTGTACAGACACACATTGGCACCATGAAAAAGAGTTTCCTGGAAAAGGACTGAGTCACTGAAAGCATCTCTGGAATGACAATACAGTGGTGGAAAAAAGTATTTAGTCAGCCACCAATTGTGCATGTTCTCCCACTTAAAAAGATGAGAGAGGCCTGTAATTTTCATCATAGGTACACGTCAACTATGACAGACAAAATGAGGAAAGAAAATCACATTGTAGGATTTTTAATGAATTTATTTGCAAATTATGGTGGAAAATAAGTATTTGGTCAATAACAAAAGTTTCTCAATACTTTGTTATATACCCTTTGTTGGCAATGACACAGGTCAAACGTTTTCTGTAAGTCTTCACAAGGTTTTCACACACTGTTGCTGGTATTTTGGCCCATTCCTCCATGCAGATCTCCTCTAGAGCAGTGATGTTTTGGGGCTGTCGCTGGGCAACACAGACTTTCAACTCCCTCCAAAGATTTTCTATGGGGTTGAGATCTGGAGACTGGCTAGGCCACTCCAGGACCTTGAAATGCTTCTTACGAAGCCACTCCTTCGTTGCCCGGGCGTGTGTGTTTGGATCATTGTCATGCTGAAAGACCCAGCCACCACGTTTCATCTTCAATGCCCTTGCTGATGGAAGTAGGTTTTCACTCAAAATCTCACGATACATGGCCCCATTCATTCTTTCTTTTACACGGATCAGTCTTCCTGGTCCTTTTGCAGAAAAAACAGCCCCAAAGCATGATGTTTCCACCCCCATGCTTCACAGTAGGTATGGTGTTCTTTGGATGCAACTCAGCATTCTTTGTCCTCCAAACACGACGAGTTGAGTTTTTACCAAAAAGTTCTATTTTGGTTTCATCTGACCATATGACATTCTCCCAATCCTCTTCTGGATCATCCAAATGCACTCTAGCAAACTTCAGACGGGCCTGGACATGTACTGGCTTAAGCAGGGGGACACGTCTGGCACTGCAGGATTTGAGTCCCCTGCGGCGTAGTGTGTTACTGATGGTAGGCTTTGTTACTTTGGTCCCAGCTCTCTGCAGGTCATTCACTAGGTCCCCCCGTGTGGTTCTGGGATTTTTGCTCACCGTTCTTGTGATCATTTTGACCCCAAGGGGTGAGATCATGCGTGGAGCCCCAGATCGAGGGAGATTATCAGTGGTCTTGTATGTCTTCCATTTCCTAATAATTGCTCCCACAGTTGATTTCTTCAAACCAAGCTGCTTACCTATTGCAGATTCAGTCTTCCCAGCCTGGTGCAGGTCTACAATTTTGTTTCTGGTGTCCTTTGACAGCTCTTTGGTCTTGGCCATAGTGGAGTTTGGAGTGTGACTGTTTGAGGTTGTGGACAGGTGTCTTTTATACTGATAACAAGTTCAAACAGGTGCCATTAATACAGGTAACGAGTGGAGGACAGAGGAGCCTCTTAAAGAAGAAGTTTATAGGTCTGTGAGAGCCAGAAATCTTGCTTGTTTGTAGGTGACCAAATACTTATTTTCCACCATAATTTGCAAATAAATTCATTACAAATCCTACAATGTGATTTTCTGGAAATTCTCATTTGTCTGTCATAGTTGACGTGTACCTATGATGAAAATTACAGGCCTCTCTCATCTTTTTAAGTGGGAGAACTTGCACAATTGGTGGCTGACTAAATACAAACAAAATCCATTGTTTTCAAAGTTTAACCAGTGGTGTAAAGTAACTAAGTAAAAATACTCGGAAGTACTACTTAAGTTGATTTTTTTTGGTATCTCTAATTTACTTACTATTTATTATTTTGACAACTTTTACTTTTACTCCACTACATTCCTAAAGAAAATATGTACTTTTATACTCCCATACATTTTCCCTGAAACCCAAAAGTACTCGTTACATTCGATTTCTCAGGCAGGACAGTAATATGGTCCAATTCACGCACCTATCAATATACATGTAATGTGTTGTCATCCATAGTGCCTCTGATCTGGTGGACTCACTAAAAACAAATACCTCGCTTGTAAATTATGTCTGAGTGTTGGAGTGTGCCCCTGGCTGTCCGTAAATAAATACAAAAAACAGAAAATTGTGCCGTCTGCTTTGTTTCATATAAGGAATTTGATGTATAGCTTTTACTTTTTACAGTTTTCCACCACTGTACTTAATACTTTTACTCAACTAGCATTTTACTGGGTGACTTTCACTTTTTACTTGAGTCATTTTCTATTAAATTATCTTTGCTTTTACTCAAGTATGACAATTGAGTGATTTTTCCACCACTGTGTTTAACAAACCATACAACTCTATGCACAATGACTACTTTCAAAAATTTACACAGTAAGTACAATTACAAACATTTACTGGAAAAACTGTGCAGACGCAGAGTTTGGTAACAGAATTAGGGTAAAATCTCCTTCTGTTTTATTCTGTTACCAAACTTTGTATCTGCACAGTTCTTCCTTTAAAATGGGTTATTATACAATTTGAAAGTGATCCTTGTGCATAGAGGTCTGTAGTTTGTTCAACTTTGATATCAATGGTTTTTGTTTGGTATGCATTTTAAAGTAACAAATCTGAATCTCTGATACAGTTACCATGTTATTGCCCAGTGTTAAAGTAACTGTACTGTGTAAATCTCACTTTTAAAAGTTCATATTCTGTTAACTCATACCCAAATAATGTTGTGGACTCATCCTGTACTCGTATTTGTGGCCAAAGCATAAATTGGAGAAAAAACACTTAAAAAACCCCCCACCTCAAACAGACCGTTTCAAAAATGCTTGCTATTTCCTCATAGAGGATGAGCTGGCCAATCAGCGGTCTACTCACATGTACAGTTGAAGTCGGAAGTTTACATACACTTAGGTTGGAGTCATTAAAACTCATTTTTCAACCACTCCACAAATGTCTTGTTAACAAACTATAGTTTTGTCAAGTCGGTTAGGACTTCTACTTTGTGCATGACACAAGTCATTTTTCCAACAATTGTTTACAGACAGATTATTTCACTTTATCACAATTCCAGTTGGTCAGAAGTTTACATACTCTAAATTGACTGTGCCTTTAAACAGCTTGGAAAATTCCAGAAAATGATGTCATGGCTTTAGAAGCTTCTGATAAGCTAATTGACATAATATGAGTCAATTGGAGGTGTACCTGTGTATGTATTTCAGGCCTACCTTCACACTCAGTGTGTCTTTGCTTGACATCATGGGAAAATCAAAAGAAATCAGCCAAGACCTCAGACAAAAATTGTAGACCTCCACAAGTCTGGTTCATCCTTGGGAGCAATTTCCAAACGCCTGAAGGTACCACGTTCATCTGTACAAACAATAGTACGCAAGTATAAACACCATGGGACCACGCAGCCGTCATACTCAGTAGCTTAGTGGGTAAGAGCGTTGTGCCAGTAACCGAAAGGTCGTTGGTTCTAATCCCCGAGCCGACTAGGTGAAAAATCTGTCGATGTGCCCTTAAGCAAGGCACTTAAACCTAATTGCTCCTGTAAGTCGCTCTGGATAAGAGCGTCTGCTAAATGACTAAAATGTAAATGTAAAATACCGCTCAGCAAGGAGACGCGTTCTGTCTCCTAGAGATGAACGTATTTTGGTGCGAAAAGTGGAAATCAATCCCAGAACAACAGCAAAGGACCTTGTGAAGATGCTGTAGGAAACAGGTACAAAATAATCTATATCCACAGTAAAACGAGTCCTATATCAACATAACCTGAAAGGCCGCTCAGCAAGGAAGAAGCCACTACTCCAAAACCGCCATAAAAAAGCCAGTCTACGGTTTGCAACTGCACATGGGGACAAAGATCGTACCTTTTGGAGAAATCATCTCTGTTCTGATGAAACAAAAATAGAACTGTTTGGCCATAATGACCATCGTTATGTTAGGATGAAAAAGGAGGCGACTTGCAAGCCGAAGAACACCATCCCAACCGTGAAGCACAGGGGTGGCAGCATCATGCTGTGGGGGTGCTTTGCTGCAGGAGGGACTGGTGCACTTCACAAAATAGATGGCATAATGAGGAAGGAAAATTATGTGGATATATTGAAGCAACGTCTCAAGACATCAGTCAGGAAGTTAAAGCTTGGTGGCACAAAGTAGATGTCCTAACAGACTTGCCAAAACTATAGTTTGTTAACAAGAAATTTGTGGAGTGGTTGAAAAACAAGTTTTTAATGACTCCAACCTAAGTGTATGTAAACTTCCGACTTCAACTGTATATATACCCACACCATTCTGTTGTTGGGGTACACCCACACCATTCCAACTCAACACAGAAAATCTACTTTTTAACATACTTAATCACAATTTTTGGAAGGAACACGATTTCACTCATATTGTAATTCATTATAGGTCATAGTTAATAGAAATCTGGAAACACTTTACAGTTACTTTAAGAACACAGTAAATAGCAGCGTTGCACTGGATGGAACCCAATTCGATCCCACTTATGTCTCCCTAGCCCTAGGCCTATTCAACCTGGTCTCAGAACATTTCATATTATTCTGTACGTAAATCTGAGATACTCAATTTAGTATGATATGTTATGCTTCGAATGGAATGTATTAATGTGTGGATGTCCATCAACCATTTCGTTACAAATTCCAAATCGTATTATATATTACGAATTTGCAAAACATACAATATGTTACGAATTCTAGCTAGGTGGCTAACGTTAGCTAGGCTAGGTGTTAGGGTTAGAGGTTAGGGTTAAGGTTATGGTTAAGTTTAGGAGTTAGGTTAAAGAGTTAAGGTTAGGGGAAGGTTTAGGGTTAGGGTTAGGAGAAGGGTTAGCTAAAAGTGTTAAGGTTGGGGTTAGGTTAGAGGAAGGGTTAGCTAACATACTAAGTAGTTGCAAAGTAGCTAAAAAGTAGTATGTAGTTGAAAAGTGAATAATTAACTAAAATGCTAAAGTTGTCCTTGATGAGATTCGAACTAACAACCTTTGGGTTGCTAGACATTCACTTTATATGTTCACCCATCCACCCAGACAACCACCCTACTTTCGTTTTTGCCTTAAGTAACCATCTGTCTTATGTAACCAAACCAAAGGTAACATATCAAGTTCAGTGTCCTGGATTTACATTTACTATGTTACATGTGAGACCAGGCTGTACTGGATCAGACACAAGGCTACATGAGGCATGGGGCTGCTTTGGCCCATGTGTGTTTATGTAGTCTGCGTGTGCTCTGCGTGTGGAGGTGCATTCACAGCAGGCCTATGGGGGATTTGCCCATTGAGCCAAATCGTGGCACACTTATCTCTTCCAGCTCTTTATCTCCACGACCCCTAATTGCTGACTTCCAATCACACTGTTTACCCTCTGATAGAGGGAGGACTTTTTTTCTTCCACATCCAGTTTGTTTTCTACATTTTACATACAGTTCTCTCAGACTTCCCTTCCTAACCTCCACCCACCCTCTGCCCTCACTGGCTACCTAGACCTGAGGGGAAATGAAACCGTTATTGTTCACTTCTTTAGAATAGATGGTTTCAATAAGAGGAGGAACTACTTATGTAGATCAAAGGATGCCAGTGTCTCTGATTGTATGCGTGTGTTTACTCCCCAAAATAGCTAGGCTCTTTTGGTGTTTATAGGCTTCCTCTGAAATAGATTCTCCTTCCTTCTTGTTGTCTGTGTATTGATTTGCCTCATTATTTCTTCATGGTGCCCTTGATTAAGAAGAGTCTCCATATACAGGTAACTGCCAAAATAAAGGAAACACTTGAGTAAATGAGGGATACAAAGTATATTGAATGGTTCCTGAGTTCTTTTCATGCTTAGGGTCATATATAAAAATGCAGAGTTGCCCATAAGTTTGGCTACCATGGCTAGAAGAAGAGATCTCAGTGACTTTGAAAGAGGGATCTCAAAGGAGCATAGGGGGTTTTAAAGTGTGTGTGTGTATGTGTGTGGGTCTCAGTCAACTGATCTCAACTCAAATGAACACTTATGGGGAATTCTGGAGCAGCGCCTCAGACAGTGTTTTTCCACCATCATCAACAAAACACCAAATGATGGAATTTCTAGTGGACAAATGGTGTCGCATGCCTACAATAGAGTTCCAAACACTTGTAGAATCTATGCCGAGGCGCATTGAAGCTGTTCTGGCGGCTTGTGGTGATCCAACGCCCTATTAAAACACTTTATGTTGGTGTTTATTTTTTATTTTGGCAGTTACCTGTATACACACCATGAAAGATCAGCCATGAAATAATGTCAATAATATTTTTTTTCAGACTTTCCCCTCCAACACATTTTCCAGTCCAAAGCCAGCAGGCCTTGGCTGTTTGTAAGGAATCTGCCAATGTTGTGTTGTGGTGAACCAACATGCCACCACCTCAAAGCACCCTAAATCAACGCAAACCATCTTGAATTAATTCTCTGTTTTGAGGAGGGTTGTGGATGGGGAAGGGGAATACTATAACCCAGTGTATTAATTATGTTCTCATGGATCTGGTCTTCATAACCTGGGCCTATATTGGTTTAGAACTGAATGTGGACAGAAGTTGAGTGGTTTGTCTGTCTGGTATTAGGCCATTTCGCGAAGAAGAGGTCAGCCAACAAATCTGTCGAGACTCTAGTCGTATACACTCAGAGAGCGACCGGACCACCACCCTACGAGAGACCACCCTGACCTGAGTTACACTATCGAACCACCAGTGCCCCCAGTCAAGTCAACGCTCCTCTGCCCTGCAACGGGGGCCACCAAACCAGGAGGCAGAGGGCTTGAGTTAGAGAGGAATGCAGCGGAACATCGTTAAACCCTCTAACAAAAGAACAAAGATGGGGATTTGTCCGGCTCAAACGTGTGTATATCTGGGAAGATGGGAAGACTTCCCTCATGGGCCAGAGAAGAGGAGGCTGAGGGCCATGTCACAGTAACTCACACACAACCTGACAGCCTCGCCAGACTCTGTAAAATAGGAAGCATTCTCACCCATATAGCAGAGCATAGGAAAGAGTAATTATGAACTCATGTGCTGTAATTACTATGGCTTTCATATATGTGTGCATTGTGTTTATTGATTTACTCTCCTTATAGGGTAATAAAGTTTGTATGACAAATTTGTACGACAGGGAATATGAAGGCTATTGTAAACTTGGTCAAAATGAAATGTACAGTATATTAGGATAGAAAATACTGTACATGAAAGCCATTTAATCATTCCTTGTTAAAAATCTAAACTTTATGTTAAATGGAATGATTTTAAGTAATAATTGTGCGTAGGTAGCGACACTAGCTGCTGATGTAATCTCAAGAAAATGGTTCTAATTTGTCAAAGTGAGAAGTTCTGCTTTGTGCTTGCCAGAGCGTGGAGCCAGACTGTGAAATGAACTGCAGTGCCTGGTCCAGATGTGACTGGGAAGATCCAGACTCACTGTGTGTGTGTGTGTGTGTGTGTGTGTGTGTGTGTGTGTGTGTGTGGTCTGTCTGTCTGTCTGTCTGTGCAGATGTGCCTGCGTCCTTCAGACTCACTATGTGTGCGCTTGTGTGTGTGTGCGTGCATCTTTGCCTTGCGTGTGCATACACGCATGCACACACACACACACACGCTCACAGTACCCCCAACTCAAAATATCTTCCCGCGGCCATGTGTGTGTCTATACACCTTAGTCAAAAGACTCCCATTCAGAGAGACCAACCTGTGGCCTATAATGCCTCATGTTGAAAATGCCATATTATCATCATTAAAACTTGTTCTATGTGTGCTGCTCTACTCTGGCCTGGTGTGTTTACCAAAAATTTTTTGGGCCCCCCCTTTGGGCCCACCCCTTTTTTTGAAGGGTTTTTTTTTAAAAACCCCTTTTTCCCCGGGCCCGGGGTGTTTTGGGGGGCCCAGGGGATTTTTTAAAACCCCCTTGGGGGGGGGGGGCCCCGGTTAAAATTTCTTTTTTAGTTTGGGGGTTTTAAAATTCCCCCCGGTTCCCCCTCCCCCGGCCTTTTTTTGGGGGTTGGGGGGCCCCCTTTTTTTTGGGGTTTCCCGGGGGGGTTTCCTTTGGGGCCTTTCCGGGCTCCCCCCCTTTTTCACAAAAAAAAAATTTTTTCGTTTTGGGGTTTCAAAAGGAAAAAAGGGAAAAAGGGGGCCATATGCCTTTTTAAAGCCTTCCCCAAAAAAAATTTGGGAAATTTGGGGGGTTCCCCCCCGCCCCTTTAAAAGGTTTTGGTGGGGAAAGGAACCCCCCGTACAAGCCCCTTTTTTCCCCCCCTTTAGGGAAAAAAAAAAAAAAACCCAACCCCCCCCCCCCAAAAATTTTTTGGGGGAAAAAAAATTCCTAAAAAATTCCCTTTAAGGGTTTGGGGGGGGTTTTGGGCCCCCAAAAAAATTTCAAAGAAAAAAAATTTAAGGGTTTTGGAATTTTTAAAAAAACCCCTTTTTAAGGTTTTTTCCCAATTTTTGGAATTTTTAAAAAAACTTTTGGGGTTTTTTAATTTTTTGGGGAAAAACCCCCCCAAAAAATTTTAAAAGGGGGGAGGCCCCAGCGGCCCTTTTGGGGTTTAAAGGGAAAAGGGGAAAGGGTTCCCCCCCTTTCAAAAGTTTTTTAAAAGGAAAAAAAGGGGTTTAAAGCCCCCCAAATAAAAACATTTTTTTAAATCCTTTTTCCCAAAAATTTTTTTTGGCCCGGGGGTTTTTTTAAAAGGAAAAAAAAAATTTTAATTTTTAAAACTTTTTTCCCTAATTTCCCCCTTTTCAAAGCCCCCTTTCGGTTTTCATTTCCCTCTTTAACCCCTAAAATTTTTTAAAACTTTTGGGTTTAACCCAAACCCCCTTTTTCCCCTTCTCTTTTTTTAAACCAAAAGCCCCCCCAAAAAAAAAAAGGCGTTTTGGCCCTTTTTTTTTCCTTTTTTTGGAAAACCCCCTTTTCAAGAGCCCCATAAAATGGGGGGGGAGCAACCCCTGCACCCAGTTTTTTATTTCTTGGAGAGGGTTTGAAAAAGTCATTTGCCCTTAAATTTACCTGAATTAAGCCCATTGTAAATAAAGGTGTGTGTGGGGGGGGGGGGGGGGGGGGGTGTTCAAAATTTAAACTGAAATTAAAATGACTTTTTTAAATTATGATTTAAGATTATTAAATTTGTTTTAAGGGGTTTTGTCCCAATTTTTTATAAAAGTATATAAATACAGTGAAATTTCCAAGGTTTTTTTTTCACAGTGGTTTTTGAAATTAGTTTTAATTGGGGGTTTTGTTTTTTAAAAGTTTTTATTTGAAATTTTTTTAGGGGACAAGTTTTTTAATTTGGAAAAGGGTTAAACAAGAGGGGTTGGTCGGCAAAAATGGATAAAAATCACCCTGAAATGCTCATAGGTTTGAAACCTAAAAAACCGTTTTTAAATACAAATATTCAAACCCGGGCTATATAGTTTCAGTATTAACACAAAAAGGTTTTTAAAATAAATTTAAAATTTTTTTGGGCTATGATAATAAATATTTAAAAAATTTTAAGTATCCCTATTAAAATTTAAAGAGCTATTTAATGGAGTTGGGAAAAAATACAGCCCTTTTTCCCCAAACCTTTGTTTGATTTAGATTAAAACAGAGTTCTCAAACTAGTTCTTACACAATGGTTTAAAAATTTAAAACCCCAATAGACCTGAATTCCCTTCAGTCAAAAACATGTTTTAAATCTGGTTATCAGAAGGGGTTTGAACCTTTTTCCGAAAGTGTCCCCCGGGCCTGCTCTGCTTTTTGTTGCTACTTGGCCCCTCCCAAACTTTTCAGTTTTATTTTTAAAAAACTTTTAAAATTTAAATCTCTTTTTTCAACAAATTTCCCAAACTTTTTTTTTTGTCCTCCCCCTCTTTTTTCTTTAAATTTTTTCACCCCGGACTTTTACCCCGGGGACGAAAATTTTTTTTTTGGGGGGGGGGGGGGCCCCCCCCAAAAAAAAATTTTTTTTTTTTTCCCCCTTTTTTTAAATTTTTTCCCTTTTTAAAAAGGGGTTTTTAAAACCCCCCCCTTTTTTTGGGGTTTTTAAAAATTTTTTGGGGGGGTTTTTTTAAAAAAAATTTTTGGGAAAAGGTAAAAAGGGAAAAAAAAACCCCCCCCCCCAAAAAAAAACCCCCCGGGGGGTTTTCATTTTTCCCGGGGTTCCCCTTTTTAAAATTACAAAAGGGTTTTTTTTTTTCCCCCTTAAAAAAAAAAGGGGGCCCCGGGGGAAAAAATTTTTTAAAAAACCCCAAAAAAAAGGGTTTTTTTTCCCCCCCAAAAAAAAAAACCCCCCCTTTTTTTGGAAAAAATTTTTTAAATTTCCAAAAAAAACCCCCAAAAAAACCCCCCCCCTTTTTTTGTTTTTTTCCCCGGGGGGGGGGCCCCCCGCCCCCCCCCCCCTTTTTTTTCCCTTTCCCCAACCCCAAACCCCCTTTTTTTTTTAAAAAAATTTTTTTCCCCCTTTTCCCCTTTTAACCCCTTTTTGGCCCTTCCCCCCCTTTTTTCCCCCCCGGAATTGGGGGGGGGAAAAAAAACCCCCCTTTTTTTTTTTTTTTTTTTAAACCCCCCCTTTTTTAAAAGGGGAATTTTCCCCCCCCCCCCCAAAAAAACCCCCTTTTTCCCCCCCCCCCCCCAAAAAAAGGGGGGGCCTTACCCCAAAAACCCCCCCCCAGGGCCCCAAATTGGTTCCAAGGGAATTTTTGGGGGGCCCCCTTTTTCCCCCGGGGTTTTTTTCCCCAAAAGAATTTTACCCCCCCCGGTCCCCCCCCCCCCCCTTTTTCCCCCCCCTTTTTTTAAAACCCTTTTTTTTTTTTGGGGGAAAACCCCCGGGTTTTTTGGGGGGTTCCCAAGTTTTTTTTTCCCAAGGGGGCCCCCCCCCAACCCCCCCCTAACTAACCCCCCCAACAAAAAACCTTTTTGGGGGGGGCCCCCCCCAAAAATTTTTTAAAAAAACCCCCCCCCCTTTTGGGGGGGGCCCCCCCTTTTGGTTTTTTGGGTTTTTGGCTTTTTCAAAAGGGGTTTTTTTTTTTTCCCCCCCCGGGGGTTTTTTTCCCCTTTCCCCCAAAAAACCCCCGGGGGGGTTTTCCCGGTTTAAAAAAGGGGGGAATTTTTCCCCCCCCCCCCCCCCAAAAAAAAAAAAATTTTTTTTTTTTTTTTTAAAAGGGGGTTTTTGGGGTTTTTTTTCAAAAAAAAAACCTTTTTTTTCCCCCAAAAAACCCCCCCCGGGGGGGGGTTTTTTTCCCTTTATTGGACAGGTTTCATAAACATTTCAACAGCGAAGCAAAAGTGGGGTAACATTAACATGATGTTCTTAATTGCAGGCGCTGTACTCATAATATACAGGGGGAATTTTCGCCTTACGGCGAGAATAAGCGTGCTAAAAAGGCCCAGCTTCAGGCCCAAAAATCGTTGGGAAAGGGGGGAAAATTTCAGTGTAAAAAAAGGAAAAGAAACGCGTCTGGCCACCAGTAAGTACAGCAGTAACGTTAAAAAAAAATCCCCCCCGCCCCCCCAGCCCCCCAGCCGGAAAAAAATTTCTCAGGGCTTCGGAGGGAAATTTTTTGGGGGAAGCCAAACGGTGTCGTCATTCACCCCGACAGAAACCTCAACGGTTTTCCCAATGTAGGGGAGTCGGAGTCTGAGCTGATCTTTTTCTAGTCTCACTCCTCCCGTTTAGGGGGGTTTTTCCCTGAAGGCTCCACCTTTAGCTTACAAATTGAAAACCCTAGTCATTGGCGACTCCATTACCGCAGTATTGGGATTTAAAAAAAAAGAAATCCCCAGCGATCATACATGTTTTCCCCGGGGGGCAGGGGCTACCGCTTTAAGGCAAATTTAAAAAGATGGTCTGGCTAAAGCTAAAATGGCGAGGTGAGAGTATAGAGAATTGTTATCCACGTGGGGCCCCAAAAACGATGTTAGGATGAAAACAGTCAGAGGTCACCAAGTGAAAAAATGCTTTCAGCGGTAAATCAGTAAAAGAGTGTGGGGCATGAGTAATTGGTTCTGGCCCCCCCCCGGGGTTGGGGGGGAAAGTGACGAGTCTACAGCAGAGTCAGCACTTAACGCTGGTTGAAAAACGTTTTTTTGCCCCCCCCAAAAAAAAGATAACATTTGGGGAAATTTGCCCTCCTTTCTGGGACCTCACCACAAACAGGACAAGCCTGACCTGCTAGGAGGTTGACGGGACTCCATCCTAGCTGGGGGGGTTGTCCCTTTCTTACCAAACATAGATTAGGGCTCTAACTCCTCTAAGCCCCACAGTGAAATTTAGGTGCAGGCCAGGCAGCGGGCTGTTAGCAACCTGAAAGCTTAGTGGAGTCTGCAATAGCCACAGTCAGTGTAGTCGCTTAAGCCATCCCATGGGGGGGGGGACGGGTCTGTGCTGGACGGGGGTTGGGGAAAACAAAAATGCGTGTTCACCCTAGCAATCTTATTAGGATAAAGACCTTCCCCATCCTGCTTTATTGAAAGAGATCGTTGATACCCACATCTCAAAATGGGGTTTTTACTAATGTTAGATCCCTCACTTCAAAGGCGTCATTGTCAATTAACTAATCCTTTTTTCCATAACCTTGATGTTGATTGGCCCTGACTGAACATGGCTAAGCCTGGGGGGATTTTGCGTTTAAAGGAGGCCCCCCCTGTTACCCCTTAGGACCTTTATTCCCCGTGATTTCCCGCAAAGGCGGAGGTTTTTTTGCTAACTTTAGATACAATTTCAATTTTAAAAAAAAAAAAAAAATGGGTTTTCACTTTGAGCTTCTAGCCCATGAAAATATGCAGCCTACTCAATAATTTTTTATAGGCTAATTGTTTACAGGCTCTGGCCATAACAGGTTCCTCTTCTAAAAGTTCCTTGAAAATTCCCTATCAGACCTGTAGTAAATGCGGGATATATTCAAAATTTTTGGTGATTTTAATATTCAAGGGGAAGTCCACAGAACCACCCAAAGGTTTTTCGACCCATTATCGACTCAGGGTGGTTTTTGTCCAACCAGGGTCTCGGGGGACCTACTTATTTGCCACCAGTAACTCGGGAAACCCCTAGTTTGTCCAGAATAAATGTTTTTAGATCTAATTTTTTTCCACAAAATCCTGGACTATCGGGACCACCATTTATACGTTTGAATCGCAACAAATAATTTTGCTCAGAACCAAAAGGGGGGCATCAAAAGTGCTATAAATTCTAAGAAACACAAAAATTCCTTGATGCCCTTCCAGAACTCCCTCTCCCTAACCCAAGGACGCAGAGGACAAAAAAAAGTTAACCCCTTTAAAACTGGGAACTAATTTTAAAAATGG